>CM042166.1:2602365-2639865 GCA_023376005.1 Doryteuthis pealeii
CAGCCGACAGGGCGGTCATATATTAAGACTGCATTAAAATCTGATATATTCAAATCATTGCACGTTTAATACCTTTCAGCAGGTGAATCTGATTATATAATGTATGTGTGTCTATATACATATACATATATAAGTATGCCTACCTATATATATATATATATATATATATATATATATATATATGCGTGTGTGTATATCTGGGTATATATATATATATATATATATATATATATATATATAATCTAGCTGAGACTCAATGTCGTCATAGTTTCAAATTCCGATCTGTAGCACTGCTTATCATTACCGGAAGCAGGAATACTGGAACCGAAACTCACTCCATCAACTTCCTGTTGCGTGAATCTTTGATAGAATGTTATAACCCATATGCAAAAAAAAAGAAGAAGCCCTCATTACATTTTCATAGAAAAAACTTGGACGATACCATAGAAATCATTATGGGGGTGGGACGCCAATGAAAAAAAAAGAAGAAAAAGTTGAAATTAAGCATTTGGCGAATTTCGATCTAACCAGCATTTCCCCCCTCCCCTGATCTGTGAGAGAGAGGTCTGCTGTCTCCATAGCGAACAATGTTGAATAATTTGAATTGCTGTTTGATTAAGATATGTGTACGATCGATAGATACCAATGGGTATTCAAATAGTGAATCAGATGTGCACATCTCGGGTAACAAGAAGAAGAAAAAAAGAGACAGGTTTGACCTAAGACAAGGTTAATAGACATTGAATAAATGGCTATTAAGAAGGTCTAAGAGGTACGTTCTTATTGACCTACAGATTCGTCTTTCCAATATATGTCATCTTATTCCAACCAGTAGATAATTAAGCTCTATATTTGGGCGGGGGGGGGGATAATGCGCTTATTTCTAATCAGCTGCGAGCTAACGAAGAAAACTGCTCCGACGAGCAGACAAAGGTGGCTTAAAATTTGGTGTGGAGAATACTTCATAATTACCAAGATTATCTTTGGAGAAAAGAATAAGGAAAAAAAATGAAGAAATTGGTCGATAAATCGGAGCAGAACCATAATTGAAGAATTCGCCCCCTGAATGATACAAAATCAGAGTATAAGATAATGAGCTATTGTGTAAAAAATTTCTTACACAGTTTTACAGTTTTTTTCTCTGATGTTTAAGATGAGACTTGATGATTAGTATTATTGCATTATTGTCCTCATCTTCATTGTTATCTGTACAACGTTTCGGCCGATGTACCCTCCGGGCTTCCTCAGGTATTTTCTTGTCGAACTTGGGAATCTTCTCGGATTCGGGAACCTTATTTTAGGACTCGGGAACCTTCTTGTCGTAATCGGGAATCTACTTGTCGTAATCGGGAGCCATCAAGAAGGTTCCTGAGTTCGAGAAAATTCCCGAGTTCAACAAGAAATACCTGAAGAAGGCCAGAGGGTAAATCGGCCGAAACGTTGTACAGATAACTATGAAGATGAGAACAATAGTTCGAATAACGCAGATAATACAGTTTTACAGTGTTATGATAATTTAAAACTGATTCAAATGCCGGTTAGCCAGAGAGACTAGATGTTTTTTTTTCTTTTTAATTAAATATCTTTGATGTAGAGTTAATAGAGATTTGTAACGCTCACATGTAAATAAAATGAAGAACAAAAGGACAATTTAATGTAAGCATAACAATTTCATTCCAACACATTTGAAAATAAGACAAACGAAAATATTACTACTATTCGTAACAATACAGCCCTTCCTAGGGAAATAACAGAACCGAGACTGTACTGGACAGATCAATACTGAAATCGGAAATTATATGTGGAGCCTACTGCACAGCTGGAAGGCTTGTGTTGATTTAAAAAAAACTAAAATCAGACCAAATAAAAATAAATAAAATCGAATAGATTAAATCAAATTGAATAAAAAAAGATTTTAAAAATACACAAAAAGTAACAATCTCCCACGAGACCTCAGAGAGGAAGAGCCCTCTGGGAATGCCCAGAGAAAAAAAAGCACTTTTTGGCCCCAAAAAGGAATCTCTTTTTTTGTACAAGAACATGGCTGGGTACACACACTATTAACTGACCCAGGAGAATATCTCCCCCCCCCCAAGAAATAATGGTGCCGTTATAGTATGTGACCTACCTTTTATATTCTGTTATAGTATGTGGCCTACCCGGTTTGAATGTGTCCCACCTCAGTAAGAGTATATTTATAAATATAAGTAGTAGGCAATTATTGAAACTAATTATTGTTCACATATATTCAATTTCAAGTCATAAGCTGTATATAGTAATTAAGAATAGTTAAAAAATAATTTATCCATAACTTGCATGAATCAGAGATCTATGTAATTCTAAAATATTATAAAATTCTCAAATAGGTTTAGGGTTAGGGTTAGCAGTTATTATTATAACCTTACAATATACTCTTTATGGTTGGCCACATACGAGAAGAGTGACATGATTTCGTAGGCCACATTCAAAAGGTAGGCCACAAACTATAATGGTACCGAAATAATTGTGAATCATAATATTTATCAACATTAATAAGAAGACCCGAATTTAATACATCCTTCCGTCTACTAAAGACGATGTAGTGTCTTTGTCTTTTCTTTTCTTTTAGGTACCTCTATTTATACTATCTGGAAATTTTACTGAAAGTTTACTGGTGATCGGTGTTCAAATGCTCGTGCCGTAGTTTATATGATATGGAGTTAATTCAGGTTTATGTAGAATAAGTAAAATCAGCGAAGTTGCCTATTGTCGATACTAACCGAACATCGAGGGAGTCTATCCCTTTTTCGCTTGCGCTAGACCAAGGAGGTTATTTTGCCTTCTACTCATGCGCTGATTTCCCGAGGACCGGTATCAGATAATGACATGAGACTTCTAAATAGAGATTCTACTGATTGATAACGATATATTGTTAATTATTTTTTAAACATATTTTCCTTGTATATCTTATATGGAGGCAAATGGTGTAATGGTTAGAGTCGTAGGAAATGGAATCCTCAACCCGAGTTCAAATCCTGGACGAAGCTGTTAGCATTTTTCATAGCACTAATACCCTTGGGAACGGAATGAAGCATGGACAGGGTTACGTAATAAAGTTTTATTATTATAAAAGAACCAAGTATTGTTGTATTATTAAGAGCAATGTCCAGCCCAGCATAAAATAGAAGAATTGAAGAAGAACCAACCCTTAATACGCCCACTAAATCAAACGAAATGGTTGCGTAATAAACCTTTATTATCATAAAACAACTAAGTGTTGTTGTTTTTATTAAAAGCAATGTCCAGCCCAGCCCAAAGAAAAACCAACCCTTAATAAACCCACTAGATCAACAGGAATAACATGGCGCTCAGACAAGTTAGACGACCGAGACAAAGAACCATAAACAGAAGGTAAAAAGTAAGATCTATCATCTCAACTCTATTTTCTATCTCTCTCTCTCTCTGTCTCTCTCTGTCTGTCTGTCTGTCTGTCTGTCTGTCTCTCTCTCTCTCTCTCTCTCTCGTTTATATACCCGATTTAGAAGAGTATATTACAGAGATCTCTCATCATAATCTCCTGATATTGCGCCTTCCAATTTCCACTTTTTTCTTTCTCTGTAGAACTCATTGGAAAACATTTAATTATTTAGATCAAAGTTTATGTTTTCGCTGATATTAATTGTTTATTATTATCAATTGTAAATAATTATTTCAGATTCCTTAAATTAAGGTATTTTTCCTTTTCTGTTTCTTTCTCTTTTTTTTTTTTTTTTCGGAAAAGTTTTCTGTTAGATAATTTGTTCAGAATTGTTTTTACCCTTTTTCTCTGTCTTATTCATTCCTTTGTCAAATGGTGTCTGTTCTATGTATTCCTTCTATTCCCAGGGACAATCGGTTTCTCTTTCGAGACAGTTTCCAGTTCGTTTTTGTTTTGGATTGACTACAAACAAAACACAGCGGGGGAAAACTCAGTCCCAGAATGGCGTCTACCTAGAAAGTGACTTCTTACACGGCCAGCTCTATGTTGCCATGGGCAAGGTTTTGAAATCCCAAGAGGCTGCGAATAATCCTCACCAAAACGTCAAGACATCCTAAGTTGTCTTATCTGTTGAGACGTTGATTTTTGTTTAAAAGAAATATTTGTTATATCAGATATTAAAAGTCAGGTGAATTATAGACATAAATAAAAGAAAGATTAATAATTAACAATTAATAACAATCTGAAAACCCGAATTTAATACTTTTGTGTTGGCATCCTTCCGTCTACTAAAGACGATGGCGTAGTGTCCACTTTTTATTATCTGCAACTCCATGAGTGGCTGATCATTCCAATTTTTGAATGACAATCTCTGGTGCAGTGACTGCGAACACTTCGGCTGTCCAGGTCGAATGCCTTCGTTAAGTCTATGAATGGGATGTAGAGTGACATCTGCTCTCCCAGCACTTTCCCTGCAGCTGGCGTAGGGAGAAGATCATGTCCACGGTTGCCCGGTTTGCTCGGAAGCCACACTGTGATTCTGGATAGGTGCGAGATGCAAGAGTCTGCAGACGCGCCAGTGTAACACGTGCAAGACTTTTCAAACTATGTTGAGGAGGGAAATGCCCCGGTAATTGTTGCTGTCGCTCCGATCTCCTTTGTCCTGACTGCTAGGTATAAAAAGGTATAGAAATTAATCAAACACTGGAGTCCTACAAGAATTAAATCTAAAAAGACATAGGAATGAAAGTAAGAAGAACTGAGCGAGAAAAAAAAAAGAAGTAGATAATAAGCAATGGAAAGAGAAAATATGTCCCATCATATCCACCCTATATTTATTATATAAGTTGTTCATCTTTGCACACGTATCAGTTTAAGTTTTAGAATTTAACTTTAAAATATTCAAAGCTTCAGTCACGTACTTTTAAAAAAATGATTCCTTGCATTGCATTCATTTAACGCAAATATCATTTCGATAACAAATTTGTGCTTAAAAGACACTAATTTAATTTTTCTCTGCTTTCTACACAATTTTTTAAAAACTTCCCATCAACTAATTTAAACATTATTAGAAAAATTCTTCGTCAAATAAGAAAGTTATTGATTATTATTTGACCCGGGAATTATCGATTATCTCACTGATTGGTTTGCTCATATTCTTTTCAGAATAATTTTCGTTGCATAGATTTTTTTCTTTCACGATTATTGATACGATATTTAACGATCGTTAAATTAATTAAGAAAATCATTTCATTAATTACAATCTATTTTTTATTCAATATTTATAATTTTAGGAAGCATGCAATAATAATAATAATAATAATAATAATAATAATTTTTGTAACAAACTATATCAAAGTGAAATTTGATAAAACCCAACAAAATAGTAAATGTAGACTTTGCGGTAATAGAGATGAGACTGTAAACTGCGAATGTAGCAAACTAGCACAACGAGAATACAAAACTAGACACGACTGGGTTGGGAAGGTGATCTACTGGGAATTATGCAAAAAATTAAATTTTGACCATACAACAAAATGGTATATGCATAAACCAGAATCTGTTATTGAGAACGAAACGCATAAATTCCCTGGGACTTTGAAATAAAAACGGATCACCTTATCCCAGCAAGAAGACCAGACCTAGTGTTGATAAACAAAAAAGAAATAACTTGTCAACTGGTGGATTTTGCAGTGCCAGCAGATCACAGGGGGAAGCTAAAGGAAAATGAAAAAATGGACAAATATCTGGACCTTGCCAGAGAACTGAAAAAGTTATGGAATATGAAAGTGATACCAATTTTAGTTGGTGCACTTGGAACGGTCCCAAAAGGATTAGAAAAGGGTTTCGAAAGTCTGGAAATCAGAGGAAGGGTTGATATCATCTAGAACACTGCAATCTGCCAGAATACTCAGAAGAGTCCTGGAGACCTGAGGAGGCTTGCTGTCACTCAAACTCCAGTGAAAGACCATTAACTAACGCTGATGTGAAAACTCAAAAGGAGTAAATAATAATAATAATAATAATAATAATAATAATAATAATAATATACTTAGAGGAGTCCTGGAAATCTAAGACTTGTTGTCAATGGGAAAAAACAGAGAGCGAGTGAGAAAAACTTTTAAGGTGTATAATACAAACTATAAGAATATAGAGCTATGAAATCGAAAAGTGTACCGAGTCCGTGATAAAAAGGGGGGACATTTGAACAATGGAATGAAAAGAACTAGCAAATCAGGAACGAAATATGAACACTTGGAGAAAAAGAAAATCACAAGTACTTAGGAATATGGAATGCAGATTCCTATCAAAAGACAGAAATGAAAGAAAAGATAACAATGCTTAAGAAGAACAAGAAAACTACTCGAAAATAAACTCGGTCGCAGAAATCCATGAAGGGGAAAAAACGGCAAGGCTCTTGTTATATACTCTGAACAATTCTTAAAATGGACAAGAAAGAAACTCCAGTAGATAGAAATGGGAACCTATGACAATCCATAAGACCCCACATCTGAGAGACGATATGGACTTACTATGTGCCAAGAAAGAAATAAGGAACAGGCCTCGCCAACATTGAAGATTGCATAGATGTGACAATTAGGTCACAGGAAGCGCGTGGTGTAATGGTTAAAGTCATGGGAAATGGACTCGTCGCCCCGATTTCAAATCCTGGACGTGGTAATAGCATTTCACTAAGCGCTAATACCCTTGGGAAAGGTATGAATCCTACTCTCCCTCCAGGTATGGGCAAATAGTAGGGCAGACTGGGCTCTTTAACCTTGGTTAGGCAACCGGTCTAGGAGAAGGAAAATTCTGAATTCAAACCTGTTGAACTCCGCTTAAGAAATTGACCTTGTGTCACATCTTCGTGTGGAGTGGTTGGTAAATATCTATAGATGTGACAATTCAAGAACTCGAACAGCACACTAAAAAAAGCAAATAATAATAATTGCAACAGTAATTGAAAGAAACAGTTTAGCTAGCAGAAATACAAAAAACAAACAAACATAGAAAACAGAAATGAGAAGAAAACAACTATATGGATATTTCAAGTGAAAAAATGAGAGATAGTTCATGACAAAACTTGGACGTTGCTATAAAGGATCGACCTCAAGAGAAACTGAATATTTCGTAATTGCAGCACAACACAATGCTTTTAACAATACACAGGATAGGACTTAAACGCAGGATATGACTTATTTGCTTACCGAAGGATTCCATAATTCAGCGCTTACTTACTTTAAGCCCTTTTCAACTGGCCAAGGATGGCATTTAAAAACTAACAATAATAATACTTAGAGGAGTCAGGAGATCTAAGAAGACTTGTTGTCAATGGGAAAAAACAGAGAGCGAGTGAGAAAAACTTTCAAGGTGTATAATGCAAACTATAAGAATATACAGCTATGAAATCGAAAAGTGTACCGTGTCCGTAATAAAAAGGGGGAAAAACAAACATAGAAAACAGAAATGAGAAGAAAACAACTATATGGATATTTCAAGTGACAAACTGGAGAGATAGTTCATGACAAGACTTGGACGTGGCTATAAAGGATCGACCTCAAGAGAGAAACTAAATATTTCGTAATTGCAACACAACACAATGCCATAAGTACAAACTATATAAAAAAAAGATAAGGTCTACAGCAGAAATCTAGTCAAGTAAATAACTGGGCTGTCGTTCTTTTTAGATGCTCTGGACCCTTCTTATAATGGTCAAGAGAGGAACTCCAATAAATGAACCAAAGTACAAAGTAATTACTAACAATGCACAAGGCATTACACCCGAGAGATGATATAGACTATATGTGTCAAGAAAAAAACTTTGAAGATTGAGTCGATGCGACAACACTGAGGATTGTGTAGATGCAACAATTCGAGAACACGAACAATACATTAAAAATAATAAACACTAATTACAGCAGCCAATAAAAGTACGAAAATATTAACTCAAAAGAACAAGAAAACTTAGCTAAATAAACAGATAAATAAGTAGATTTCTTTCTCGTCTTAAATCAGGAATTTAATACAAAAGGCGAATATTTGTGAAAGTAGAAAAAACAATTTAACAAACTAATTCAATCACGACAATAATAATAATAATAATAATAATAATAATAATAATAATAATAATAATCTAATTAGTCACGTTTATTTACAGGTGTTTAAATATATGTGATTTAATCCAATAAGAAACAATGTAATCTATTCTATTTAAGTCAATCTGATTTAATTAAGAAATTAATTTTTATTTTCAATTATTGGAAAATAAATGAGGAAATTATATTGGTATTTTCTTTATTAAATTTACACTGGCAAATTTTATCTTCTTTTCCTAAATTTTAGTCTTTTATTTTTAAAATGGCCGTATTTAAAAATAAAAATTTAAAAAAAAAAAAATAAAAACTTATATACTATTTGGTACAAAAGAATACAACACACAAAAACTAATCTTAACGTAACACGTGACGTTGGATGAGGTATTGTGGAAATGCATTCTTTGGAAATAAATTTGTTCCGGGTCCAACGAATCACATTTCACCCTTCATTGTAAGGTAGTAACCGTAATTCTATTTGCTATTTGATGTAATTCCCCAAATTGGCACCAGAAAAAAATGAAGAATGGCTTTGGTATTTCGGATTTGACAGCAACACAAAATCACTGTGCAACATAAATCTATTTGAAACATTTTGGTTGTCATAGCCAAAACGCTTCCATTTTTTGGCGTCAGTTTGGGGGGAATATATCAAATCAATTGAATTATCAATGCTTATTTTTCTTGTTTGAATTAACTCATTTTTTTCTCTCCAGGTCTTCTTTTATGCAGCTTTATTTATATGCCATATATTTCGCAGTGGTGTCCGAGAATTACGAACCGCATATTAACCCTTTCACGCCCAAGCGGTTGCTATATCTGCCGTTAATTGGAAGTAGATAAATCCGGGCAGCTCAAATTTCGGTGCACTTGCAATATGTGATCTACCGAGTTGTTTACATTCCAATATGTGAACTTGTTGGAATATTTTGGAATATAAAGTGTGCTCTACTTCCCCACCTGGATTTATAGACTAGCCAAAGTCACGAGGTTTATTCCTCCGGCCAATCACTAGCCTTACTGCGTGGCTGATACACTACTTAAACCCCACACTGGCCATAATTCTTATTGCACTCATTGAAGAGGAACTTACGACCATTGACGAAGGAACTGAGGACTCTTTACCAGAATATCCAAAGAATTCATTATCAGAGGATTACCAAGATCCAATTCCACTGGACAGGCGCTCTTGTTGAATGCCTACACGATGACCCAAAAGATTGTAACAGATCTACCCATTAACTACCAATTATTTTCCCATTAAACTAACCCTAAACCCTAACCCTAACCCTGTATTCTTTTTTCCTTGTAGTTCACATGCTATGAATAGTCGATCAATAATAGATCATAAACCTTCGGTTGATCACATATTGGAAGAGCACCGAAATTTCGATAGCGGATTCCTCACTTCTATATCATCATCATCATCATCATCATCATCTATGAGGCGCGTGGTGGTGTAATGGTTACCGTCATAGGAAATGGACACGACGAGACGAGTTCAAATCCTAGACGCGACTGTTTGCAATTTCATATAGCGCTAATACCCTTGGGAAAGGTATGAATCCAACAACTATTCTTCCTCCAACTATGGGAAAATAGTAGGGCCAACTGGGCTCTTTAAGCTTGGTAAGGCAATTAGTTAATGAGAAGGAAAACTCTGAATTCAAACCTGTTAAACTCCGCTTAAGAAATAGACCTTGTGTCACATCCTGATCGTGTGGATTGGTTTCGTATATATATATATATATATATATATATATATATATGAGAGACACTATCTACCTAGATTTCACCCGAATGGTTCTTGAGGATAATTCTGACTCATATGTCAGAATATTTTATTTTATTTTGAATAATGAATTATCTGGGGGGTCCACACCGGTAGTGTTTTAAAACTAATATATATATATATATATATAATAAATTTTTTTTAAGTTGGGCGTTATTACGAAGCATTAAAATATATAAATGAATGAACTCGATATTATGGAGTATTGGATTCACTTATTTTTATTATTATTATTATTTGTCATAAATTTTCAGGTTCGTTAGATACCTTTATCAAATGAATGTTATTCCTGTTTAACGGCTTTTTTGTCTCTGTTGTTATCGACAGTGGCAGCGTCTGTGAAATATTTATAATAACGGAGAATTCCGATGTCTGCGTTCAATCCCTTCACGTGTGTTTGTAATTTTAGAATCCATTTAGTTTCTGATTGTTTTCTAGATTGCGTTGTTGGAAATGTGTGTTCTATTAAAATGCATTTGAGGTGTGTAAGGTTGTGTGATAAGGTGTTAAAATGAAGTGCTATTGTACTATGCGGGATTTGAGATTTATAGTGGATTTGTGGTTATTTAATCTAAAAGATGTTGATGTTTCTCCCATATATATATATATATATATATATATATATATATATATATCACCAGGTCCCGCTGACATCATGGATATCCATGGCTCTCTCTAGCCAACCGTTTCTATTGGTAATCTCTCTTGGCTGGTCTTGCGCACAGCATCCAGGGATGATTAATGTACCTTTTGCCTAATCGGCCCACATCGATGAGTCCATGTGTTGGTGCTGACAAGAAAACGTCATCTATGATCCCGCTTGTCATTATCCAGCTGTGTCCAGCATGTCTTGTTTGTTTTACTTGCATTATTTGTATGATAGGTGGTAAGTGGCCGTACGGCCGCTTTTTTGTAGGGTACTGTTTCAAAGATTTGTTCAAGACAGCACATAGTGTCCTTGTATAATTCCCATCTAGATTTTTATCTAGGCATTTCTATAGAAGCCAAGTGGTGCAGCCACACAGTAGTACTGTCGCTTGGAATAATTCTCACTTTGTCTTATCAGATACCAGATTCACATACGATCGATAATTTTTCTCTGATATATATAATTTTGTCAACGTCTTATGAATTTTGAATTATCTACCGAAGCCAAATAGGCAAATCGCGCGAGTAGCATTTGGAGAGTATCAGGTGAGCTCGGTACCTCACAGTTTAGTGTGGTACGTCACCTTCACAACTTTGGCAAACGCATTTGGTTCCCAAGTTCAATTCCTGAACGAAGCTGTTTGAATTTCACTTGGCGCTAATACCCTTGGGAAAAGGTATGAATCCAATTCTCCCCAGCTATGGGTAAATAGCAGGGCAAAATGGACTCTTTAACCTTAGATAGGTAACCAGTCTAGGAGAATGAAAAACTCTGAATTCAAACCTGTTGAACTCCGCTTAAGGAATGGACCTTGTGTCACATGATGCTCGTTCGGAGGGGTTGGTATATATATGAATATCATTCTTGAGCTGTAGAAATGTCTTAAAATTATTTCTATGTACACACTTCTTTAAATAACCCAACACAAAAAAGTCAGGAAGACAAATCAGGCGAATGGTGGGGCTATTTGAATTCTGAATTTCTTGAAATCTTTCTACCACCATAAAATTATTTTTGTTGAATTATAAAGCTCTCAGCTGTATCTAAGATTCGATCATTTTGATTATTTCTTTCGCATTATAAATTAACATTTTCAATTTGCTTCGGGTACTTTAAAAAGAATATATAAATAATAAAAATGCTATAGATAATATAAAGATTTGATAAAAGCCAAGAAAGTAATGAAACTTTAAAAAAGGTTTATTTTTGCGCCACTCGAAAATTGTACAGTTATCTGTGGTGTGAATTATATTTAGTCGTGTAACCGAATGGTGTGAATTTATTCATTATTAGTTTTATAATTATACATTTTTAGGGATACATTTTTGGAGGGATACTTTTTAGAGGGATACATTTTTAGAGGGATACTTTTTTTTAGAGGGAGACATTTTTAGAGGGATACTTTTTTAGGGGATATTTTTTTTTAGACGGAGACATTTTTAGAGGGATACTTTTTTAGGGGATACTTTTTTTAGAGGGATACTTTTTTTAGGGGATACTTTTTCTTAGAGGGATACTTTTTTAGTGGGATACTTTTTCTTTCTGGCTTCTTTATTTGATGGCATATCAAACTTCATCGGTCGTTTAATGATAAAGCCACCCTTGTAGAAGAATAGTAGTGATCATTTTTAACCCATGGTTGGACGATGGGTGTTTATACCTTTTCTAATGGTATTAATGTGAAAGTGAATGTAATAGAGAGACTGGAGTTCGAACCCGTTTGTTACGATGCCCCAGTATGTACCCGAGAACTCTCTCTAGGATTATATACACCCTAATAAAAAGGGGTGTATAACAGACGAGTCCATTTCCTAAGACGGTAACTATTAAACCATGCGATTCCAATACACTACATATAGAAACAACGACAACAAAAACAGAAAGAAAAATAGATGTCTTTTTTTAGCTAGAATATAGTTTTGTATAAAGATCGACTGTTATGTTTTAGGAGCGCCGCATTTATTTTGCGCGGGAAATTCGAAACCTGACAAAGAATAAATTGAACAAAAGAAACAATAGATAGCACTAGACAGAAATCTTAGTATAACAAAAGAAGGGTAACAAAAGACTTCATCTGTATAAACAGAAATTTGAACAAAGGAGTGGAAGTGGAGGAAAGGACTTCCGGTCAACCGAACAAAGAGATGTGTGGGCGGATTATACGTACTTAAACGTAGAGTCAAAACAGCAGGGGCAGTTGGACAGCAGAGCAATCAAGAGTTGAGGACAGCGCTTTTCAAACAGCAGTCGCGAGAGAGAGAGTTGACCCGCTACCCCTCACCTGGGGGAGGAGCGTACCCGTTACTTATCGTACCATTCAACAGGACCCCACGTGTGACAGATAGCAGTTTCTGTAGTCTCATCTTGACTTCCTCATTTAGTAGCCACCAACGTCAAGTTCCATGCCGTGTACACGCATCACCGAGTTAGAAGCAGAAGCAAATAAAGCGTACCTTTTAAATATGATACAGCATGCCTTGTGATTTCATTGAGCTGTATACCAGCAACCTATACGATTCAGAGTAGCGAAGAAGCGCTATGCAACACGACAAAACTGGGTTAATAAAACTTGGGTCTTTTTTTTTAATAAAAGGAAGAAGAAGAAAAAACTGGAACAGGCATGAATTTATGGATGATTATTCTTCAAATAGAAACCATAAAATGATTTATGTATCGAGTTGGTTAAGTGACATACGATTACATCTTATATGCGTACGTGTCTGTCTGTTCAAAGTTAGAATCAAATTTATTGAAGTCTTTTCTCATCTTTTCTATTTCATGATCTATTGTGTTGCTTTGCACACAATTTTGACCCTCGATCAATCCCTCTTGTGATTTATGTATTCATAAAAAGGATAGTTCACTTATTTATCTGTATCTATGTAATTCTATTAATCTTTTATTTACGATGTGGAATAAAAAGTATTGAGACAGAAGCTGTGTGGATTTACCCGAGGACTTCACCATAATCCCATGTACGGGTCAAATAGATCTGTTTGAATATTATTCGTATTCAATAAGACCGAGTACAGAAAATAGTATTCGTATTATATTAGCATTATATTTTATATAAGATCACACGTAAATCGGGGATCAAACCCACAATTCAGCTCGCCTAGGTCACTAACGATTACGCCACTGGAAGCACTCTTTATACGTATTTACCTAACCCCACTGGTACTGATAAGATGTGAAAAATGTTATTTCTTAAGCGGATAAAAGCCGATTTGAATTCAGAATATTCCTTCTTCTAGACTGGTAGTCTAACTAAGGCTAGAAAATTCTTGAACGAAAACAGAACATTGGTATTCGCGAATCACAAACAGTTACTTCCAGGCGACCGTCCTAATTAATATTTCAAGGCCAATCGTTGGTCTATTTATATAATACATTTCGTTGGTCTATTTATATAATACATTTCTTCTTGATGTATTATATATAGACGTATTATTTACGTTTATATTATAAATATTTACACTTATTTTATAAATCATCATCATCATGTCGCGCTATTAGCACGGATATCCATGACAATCTCTCGCCAACCTTTCCTATCATTCATTTTCCCAGGGAGGTCCTCTGTGCAGCAACCTGCGTCTTTGCTTAGTTGGTCAATGTAGGTCCTTGCTGGGCGGCCCACACTAGCATGTCCGTGTGTTGGCTTCCACAGGAGAACGTCACTTATGAGCTCATCCTTGCTTCTCCAGCAGTGCCCGGCATGTCTTGTCCGTCTCACTCGAATGGTTTGTGAGATGGGGGGCAGGTGGCCATATAGCTGTTTCCTCGTGGGGTGCTGCTTCCACGATTTATTCAGGACTGCACGCAGCATTCTTGTGCAGCTCCCATCCAGCTTATTCTCAAGGCGCCTCGTTAGGGTCCATGTGGTGCATCCGTACAGCAACACTGATACAACCACCGCCTGGAAGAATTGTCGCTTTAGCTTGTCAGTGAGATCGGATTTCCATATTACTGATAATTTGTTTGTTTCATAAATAATAAAACATTATTTACATTTATAGTATATTTATTATTTGCTTTTATATTTTGATTGTAAACGTTTTTTACGTTTATTTAATAAATATATAAACTATGCTTATATTAGGAATAATAAAAGTATTATTAAGGACTACTCCAAAATATCACAATGAAGGTAAAATGAACATAATTCTCTATCATCTAGGAACAATGCATCAATATGGATGCAAAATGCACGCGATTCTCAAAGCCAGGGGTCACCAAACTACGGCTCACGAGTCGGATCCGGCCCGCGAAAGCATTTTATCAGACCCGACGACGCTACTTGAATTTGGTTGTTAAAATGTACGGAATGCGAGACGTTCTGATACTATTTACATTTAAATATCATGTTAAGCTTACTAAATCCTATATGGACTTGACAACGGAATCAATCCATCGAACGAAATTGACTGAGAAACATTTGAAAGTAATTCTCTTAATTGAATGTAGCAAATCTAAACCAAACATTGACGATATCTTGAAAGGCAAACTTCAGTTTCACAAATCTCGTTAGACCTTTCTACTAATGTTGCATTCTTTGATAATGTTTTGAAAATAGATATTTTGGATAATGTGTTTTTGTGCATCTTATGCCAATCATTCATGAATATAACATAGAAAGATAAATTTTGTTTTACATCTTTTTTTTTCAGAGCTTTTGTTCTGGCTAGCAAGTATTGAACACAATAATAATGTGGCCCGTGCTCGTTATTGTTTTCAATTATCCGACCCGCGCTCGTTATTGGTTTTAATTATCCGGACCACTGTGACAAAAGTTTGGGATCCTGCTTTATGCAATGGTACAAAAAAATGATACGAATCTAAAGGGAAAGCCATTCCCTAACCTACGCAAAAAATAACCATAGACGGGTTGACATGCCGTTTAACTCGACTTCCGGTTTTTGTCTGTAACAAAAATTACGCCACTGCTTACGTCACATTACCCAAAATCGTCATAACGTAGAAAAAATATACTCAAAATTTGAACATGCAACATCAGACAGTCCTCATTGTTTTTTAAAACAAGTTTTAATAAATACATGACTGGTATTATATATCTATATATAGTTTGTTTTATTTTAATACATATTTAAAGTTTACATTTCAAATTGTTTTATTTTTTAATCCTTTAATGAATTTGATGATTTTACTTACTTAGGGTACAAACTCGCTGACTTTGAATATTTTACTCCCACCCGCTCAGGCAGTATGTTTCAAAAATGTATTTTTAAATCGTTTTTTATTTTGTACTAGTAGACATAATTGATACTATATGTAATTGTGTAGATAGAAATACTGGAAACCATACAACTGTGGGCAAATTAGTGGTATTATATAGAAACTGGTGTATTCAAAAAGTATCGAGACTGAAGATGTATTTACCAAAAGAGAAATAAACAATAAACGAAGTATTGAATTTTTTCGAAATATGAGGTGTATTCAAAAAGCATTATTATTATTATTATTATTATTATTATTATTATTATTATTATTTGCTCCTTTTGAGTTTTCACATCAGCATTAGCTGATGGTCTTTCACTGGAGTCTGAGTGACAGCAAGTCTCCTCAGGTCTCCAGGACTTTTCTGAGTATTCTGGAAGATTGTAGCAGTGCAGTGTTCTGAATGGTTTCAATCCTTCCTCTGATATTCAAAATTTCCAAACCCTTTTCTAATCCTTTTGGGACTGTTCTAAGTGCACCAACTACAATTGGTATCACCTTCACTTTCATATTCCATAACTTTTTCAGTTCTCTGGCAAGGTCCAGATATTTGTCCATTTTTTTCATTTTCCTTTAGCTTCACCCTGTGATCTGCTGGCACTGCAAAATCCACCAGTTGACAAGTTCTTTCTTTTTTGTTTATCAACACTAGGTCTGGTCTTCTTGCTGGGATAAGGTGATCCGTTTTTATTTCAAAGTCCCAGAGAATTTTGCGTTTCGTCTCAAGAACCGATTCTGGTTTATGCATATACTATTTTTTGCATGGTCAAAATTTATTTTTTGCATAATTCCCAGTGGATCACCTTCCCAACCCAATCGTTTCTAGTTTTGTATTCTCGTTGTGCTAGTTTGCTACATTCGCAGAGTATATGGTTTACAGTCTCATCTCTATTACCACAAAGTCTACATTTACTATTTTGTTGGGTCCTATCGATTTTCGTTTTGATGTAGTTTGTCCTTATGGCATTATTTTGTGCAGCAATTATAAGTGATTCCGTTTCTCTTTTGAGGTTTCCTTTTCTTGACCATGTCCAAGTCTTTTCATGGGCAACCTCTTCAATTTGTCGTTTGAAGCGTCCTTATAATTGTTTTTCTTTCCATTTTTGTTTTCTAGTCTTTGTTGTTTTTCTGTTTGTCCATCTGTCACTTCTACTATTGTTGGCCGCCATAACTAGTTTGCCTTTGCTCTTTCTTGTGTAATCTTCAAGTTGTTGGATTGTGGTTTCTACGCATTCCTCTATGTTGGCAAGACCTCTTCCCCCTTCCTTTCTTGACACATATAATCTATCTCTATCATCTCTAGGGTGGAGAGCCTTGTGCATTGTCATTAATTTTCTCGTCCTTTGGTCAATCTGAATTATTATTATTATTATTATTATTATTATTATTATTATTATTATTATTATTTTATTTTAGAAGGTATTATTATTATTATTATTATTATTATTATTATTATTATTATTATTATTTTAGAAGGTACTATTATTATTATTATTATTTTAGAAAGTATTATTATTATTATTATTTTATTTTAGAAGGTATTATTATTATTATTATTATTATTATTATTATTATTATTATTAGTTCTGAATGAACTAACCATCAGTTTTTATACTTTGCTTTTGAGTGGTGGGAGTTAAACAATAAATAATGTATTTTTCAATTCAAAAGAGACAACTTGAGAAAACCGATTTCTTTGCTTATCTTATTTTCTTCCCATTTTAAGAAATTCTAATGTTAATCAAGCTAAATAAATCTGGCAGATCTATATTGTTGAATTGGCCAATTTTCAAACCAAATGTTCCCCCTCATTTTTTCTGGCAGGAATCGTTTAAAAAGGCCACAGCGACAAATAGGGGTCACGTGACTCTTGAACCACTTAAAAGCTTAACTGAAAAAAGAAAGTATCATTTTCTCTCGGAATAACTAAACAATCATTGGCCAATGCCTCCTCAGGCCTTGTTTTTAGCAGAACACAATTGACTGGTCCTCCGATCAATCGGCTGTTCATGTCAAGCCCTAGCACCTATACGATTGCCCCAATCCTATTGCCTTTATGGAAAGCCCCAACCCTTTTTATCATATGGGTGCTAGAAGGCGGTGGCTGAGGGTCTACATGTCCTAGGAATGACGTTAAACTCTATCTGATGGTGAGGTTCCAGTTTTGAGGTTTGGGGAATGTGGAGCACCCCATCATTACCATTACTCCCAGGTCCACTTTGACCCGGAGTGGTAGTACCTGTTAGGGTCCCAGCTATTGGTTAAATAGAAAAATCTTGCAACATTTATTTTCATGAAAGTGTGAGTTGTGATTTAAATTCGATAGTTTTATCGAGATTGAAGATATATTTTCCAAGACAGAAATGAAAAATAAAGGAAACTTTAATTTTCTTCAAAATACGACCTGTTTTGAAAAAGTAGGAACATTGAAGCTGTATTAGATATCCCTTATAACACATTGGGTATATATAATACAGACAGACAGACAGACAGAGTAGAGTAGCGATAAGGGTTCTTGTTAACTCGGCAGCTTCTGCTGCTTCTAACTCGCCGGCCGCCATATTCTCTTGTTGGGCTAATTTCTCTTCTGGGTTTTCTGTTAAGGGTTGGTTCTTCTTTATTTCTTCGACTCTTCATTTCTTGTTTAAATGACTTAATCAATAATATTTGTTGTTTTTCTTATAAAGCTTTCTTAAAAACAAGCCCATCTTCCGCGCCCAATCGAGAGCGTCTCTCAGAGCAAGAGATTTTCGAAAGTTGATACCATCCAGAATACTGCATTGCAGCAATCGATTAGAATACTCAGAAGAGTCCTTGAGACCTGAGGACACTTGTTATCACTCAGACTCCAGTGAAATACCATCAGCTAAGGTTGATGTGAAAAACTCAAAAGAGTGAAAATAATAATAATAATAATAATAATAATAATAATAATAATAATAAGAGGGAAGATAACTCTTCCAGATCCAAGGGAAGACAGTCCAACTAGGCAAACAGTCTAGTAGAAGGAAAACTCTTGAATTCAAACCTGTTAAATCCGTTTTGGGGTGGTCCCTACTAGAATAAGCCCAGTTCTAATTAGTGATCTATTTCACTAATTCTAAATAGTTCTATCACCTGTTCCTCCGAAAAGCAGGTTTTCCTATTTTGGCACCCTGATGCGTTGGGCCCTCGGCCACTGTACAATTGACTGACTGCTCAGTCCGCTCTTATTATAAGGTTGCCAAATAAGAAACCCATTTTCGGCTTTACGTAATCCTCAACTGATTGATTTATCATGACTTGAGGTCACATGATGCCCTCTCCACTGATTTCGTCGCTCATCAACAATCTATTCCTGTAGATTCGACTCTCCATTTTATTTGAGACGTTTCCTTCTCAAAGTGCTGAAGAGAAAATTTCAATAAGATTTACTCTTGAGATATTTTCACGCCCATTACAGAGGAAGGTTCACCCCTGGCTGGAAATCATCCAGTTCATTGATCAGATAAATTTGGAAACACGCCACAAGACCTGGACCCCATCCGACTGCTTGACTATGGACCTGTCTGCTCCCTCATAGCTTTCAATGATCATTGGTCAGTCACCTTTCGACATCATCCATCTTTTGAGAATTTCGACGTCTCTGCTGTGAACTTTTCCGGATTTCCTCTAGGGGATGGGCTTTCTCTTTATTTTTTATTGGACAGATTCTTCCTAAAGTTTCTCGCACTTTCCTGGCGTCGGGGTTTTTTGACGCATTTATTTCCGGTTTATTTTTTATTTTTTATTTGTTATGTTTTTTTTTATTTTTTTTTTTTTTTTTGTAATTTTCTCTTTCCAAAATTTTTGTTTAGTTTTTCATTCATTGCTAATTGTTTCCTTCACGTTTTTATTTTTTCATTGTTTCTCTTTCTAAATATTTTGAGTTTTTCATTCATTGCTAATTATCTCCATTCACATTTTTTTCAGTGTTTTTTTGTTTTCTTTTCTTTTTTTTTTTTCGTTTTTCTTCCAATATTTTTTTTTTTCAATTTTTTCATTTACTGCGAATTATCATTCAAGTTTTTATTTTTTCGTTGTTTTTTCTTCGTTTTTCTTTTAAAATTTTTTTGTTTAGTTTTTCATTCATTGCTAATTATTTTCTTTCACCGCTTGTTTTTATTTTAATCATTTTTTTTAAATTTATGATTTTTCTTTTTTCATTTTCATTTTTTCTTTCCCAACTTTATTGACGACTGATTTTTATCATTCGGTGTTTTTGTTTATTATTCTTTATTAATTTTTCGCCCTGTCGGTGGGACGTTAGAATACACCGACTGCAACTCTACAGATGGGTAAGACTCTCCAAATGAGGTCACCTGCTTGACCTTGAGTGTCGACCCGTTATTCTTAAGTATTGGTGGATGAACAGTCCATGACCTGCAACACTCCACTTAGACGCTTACTTAGACTAGACCGGCGGTCAGAGAACCCCCTCCAATGATCGGCTGGTATCGTCAAGCCCTAGCGCCTATATAATTGCCCCAACCCTATTGCCCTTATGGCAACCCCCAACCCTTTTTATCATATGGGTGCTAGAAGGCGGTGGCTGAGGGTCTACATAATAATTAGAATCGTAATTTAGAAATGAAAAGAGCTTATTTTAACAACAGCAGTATCTTTCTAACTAGTCGCACTAGGAAATCGGGCTATTTACCTCAACCTTCCACCAGGTAAGGGTGTGACACAAGGTCACTTAAAAATGGGGAGTCACGCACAAACCCAAGATCATACGATGGCCAGTTCAAAAGATGCATGGATCACTCGGCATTTTCCTTTTGGAGCGCCTATACCACCAGGCAATAAACCCGACACTGTCCTTTCAAATCGAGGGGGCAGGTGTTGCCTGGAGGGACGGCTCCCCTGGGATCATGCGATTTATTAACGTTGGAGAGAGCTAGGAAAGACGTGCTGTTCAGACAAACACCACCAATGTTCATATCAGAATAGGGCATTCTATTCAGAGGGGTATCAGCTCTTCTCTACAACATGGCATTAGATGACTCGGAAGGGGTTGGTGTGCCGTAATAACAAAACAATAAACCAAACAACTGACTTTTGCAGGGCTCATCCGATCAAGTGACGTTCTAAGCCAATCAGAGAGTCCCGTTTCGGATGAACTTCGGTTTAAGGCTTGTCAGTTTAAAACTCTTAAGAACTTAAATCTCGTACTATATTTGTCCACAATGTACCATTAATTTTAAATTCTAACAAGGGAATAAATGCAGAACAGCGCACAAGAGATAACATCATTAGAATCGTATTTTACATATAAATAGTATTAGATTATGGAAAATACCAATAACCCTAACCCTAACCATAAAATTAACCCTAAGCCTTACCCTAGGGTCTCAAAGGTTTCGCGTATTTCCGTGAAATGTAATGCTTTTCATACGTAATCTACTGATATATTCTCTTGCGCGCTATTCTGCATTAGTTCTATAACTAGACTTATAAAAATGATAGGCTATGCCAATTTATCATGTAACAAAACCATTTATAAAACAAGTGTACAAAACAATGGAATAAAAAATCTAAAAGTCGTAATTTAAAAACGAAAATATTTTATTCAAGAAATGTAACAATGAAATTTTTAACAATAAACTTTAGAAAATTGAAAGAGTAAAATTTTTAAATTTGAACAATAAAATTGAGAAAATTGAAACTGTAAAATTTGCAAACTGGAACAATAAAATGTTCAAACTGGAACAATACAATTTTCAAACTGGAACAATAAACTTCTTTTTTGTGAATGAAATATTTACATTTTCTGGGTTTATTAACCCTTTAGCAGCTCTGGACCAGTTGGTCATGTGACCGGCGACTCATAACAGAATTTCTTTTCTTTTCTTTTTTACTCTATGATTTCCATGTCAATTATTTCTGCAAGAGTGGTTTTACTAGCTTGGTATTCCGACAACAAGCTGGACCACTCGGTAAGGGTCTCGTCCGAACTGGTACTACTTCCATCGTCAACACATATTTCCGCAAGTGTGGTTTTATTTGTGTCGTAATCGGGCAACCAGGTGGTCCACTCTGTTATAGTTTCATCGGTACTTGTACTGCTTCCGTCGTCATCACATATTTCTGCAAGTGGGGTTTTATTAGCATCGTAATCCGACAACAAGGTGGTCCATTCAGTTACGGTTTCATTTGAGCTGAGACTGCTGTCATCGTCATTACTGTCGATACTATATAATGACTGCATGTACTGCAATCTGAAAAAAAAAGAAAAGAAAAAAAGGGATTATAAAAACGAAAGGTAACATGTATTGAGGAGTTTATCTAGAGGATAAAAAGTAGCCCGGTTCTCACGAGTGCCCCATTCTCGTGACCTTGTGCCAGAAGAAACTAATCTTCGTAAATCCACCCTAAAGTCCAACGTCTCTTCACCGTGGCTGGGTGGTGACAACGTGGTAGTGTCAGAGCTCTGTGGTCTGGAACTCAAGTTTTTGGTACAGTCTCCCAAGACAGTTTGTACATTCATCTATGTGGCTTTAAAATCATACACCAAATGAAACAATGTACAGGGTGTCAGCTCACCACCTACCCCAATACTGCCAACCATTACCGGTTACCTAGCGCTGACTGAGATCCTTTGGCCATGTAATATGTGTATTTAGCAGGCCTATTATCACGTCTAATTTCATTTCTTTTTTTTTCCCTAGACTGGTTGACTAACTAAGGTTTAAAAGCTCAGACGGCCCTACTATTTACCCATAGCTGGGGGGATAGGGGGATACATACCTTTCCCAAGAGTATTAGCGCTGTGTGAAATGCAAATATCTACATGGGAGATTTGAACTTGTCTCCACCTATTCATTTCCTTCAACGATAACCACAATATCACACGCGTCCACGTAATAAAAGTTCCATCCGGACGAGACATGCTGGATACTTCTGGAGAAGTAAGGATGAACTCATAAGTGACAGCTTCCTGTGGAAACCAGCACATTGGTCATGCTAGTGCGGGTTGTCCAGCAAGGACATACATAGACCAGATCTGTGCAGATACTGGATGATGCATGGAGGACCTGCCGAGGACAATGAGTGATAGGGACAGCTGGCGAGAGATTGTCATGGGTATCCATGCTATTGGCACGAACATGATGATGATGATAAAACCAAAATATAGCTAAATATTCGATTCACCATAACTTTAGATCAAAGATGACCGAGGGTAATTTTGGTTGGATCATTACTGTTTACGTCGCATCCTTCAGGTCCGCTGGTATCTTTTCTTATCAAATGCCACTGTGCGTTCAACTCGTTCAGTAAGTCTGGATCAAGAAACGTCTGTGCTAGTTCGGTCATGCTCTTTATCTTGAAACTGAATAATAGATCCGTGTAGAGATCGCCTCAAACTATCCTCCGGACTGGAGGATCGTGGTCGCCAACCAAAAAGATGACTAATGACGCTGAGGGTGAGGGCTGATCTTGAACGAAATATGAACCCTCGTGTCTACGAATTGTGCTACTGAATCATTCGCTCGCATTGGGCCGCCAGGCATGGTCAGCCTTCGTGAAGGACTCAGTACATTCAATAAATGGAGCCGGTTCAAACCTACCGGGTGAATATTGCCACACAAAAACAAAACGATAAAAATAATTGAAAAAAATAGAATCTACGAAATCCAAGATTACCGAATATTTACAACCGTCAAACAAAACAAAACAAAACAAAGAGATCACTTACTGTTTTAGTCTCGATTGGTTGTTTTTCTCAGTATATTTCGATGGACCATTTAGGATGTCTGTTGGATAAATCATTCCTTTTTCCACATCCCAATTGCTGTTATTATTGCGATCTTGGAAAGAATTGCGTTTTCTGAAATCAAGAAAAATAAAAAATGAATTAATCAAACGCCAACAAATTACACCCCAAATCCTTTTGTATTCATCTTTGGTTAAACGTTTTAATTCATAAAATTTTAGATCAAATAAGCAACTTTCAAATGTTGTCTACTAAATTCGTCCTTTTTATATATTTCATTCCCTGTACATTTATGTTTTATCATGACGAGACTGACGTTTTAATTCTTCTAATTTTAAATTGTGGCTGAGTAATTATCAATTAATGCGCTGTGTATGTTTATGTAAAAGATAGAGTTCATTAAACAAATATATAAAAAAATTTCATTCGGTCTAAGGATTAATTTCAGAACTGATATCATTAGATGTTATTTATTACCAAACTCAACATATTGAAACTCTCTTAACAAAAATAAGATTGGAACACTTCTATCACCAAACATACCCCCTATATATATATATATATATATTATATATATATATATATATATATATATATATATATATATATAAAATTTTGCACAATACGGGTACAGTGCACTACCGCGTAAAAAGCGTGCATGAGTGGACAAAGAAATTAAAAAGTGATAAGACAAACGTGACTCACGGAGAGGAAGTATGACGCCCGTCAACCTCCACTACTGATGAGAAAATTCAGCAAGCTTGAGAGACGGCTATGGAGACTAGCGAGTTATCATCGATGAGGTAGCTTGTTCTCTACAGAATAGTCATAGTTCTACCAATCAAATCATCCACGATGAGCTCGGATATTTTTTTAAAATCTTACTTAAATATTTACTAGATATTTTTTGTATCAGTATATATTGCAACTAATAGTTTGGTGGTTTCACGATCACGAGGTTAATAGTACATTCGGAATCTTAATCTTAAAAGTGAAGCACTTACCTCATAACAACATAAATTGACCAAATCACTGCGCACAGGAAACAAAGGATAGATGCACTGGCCAAGAAATACAGAATAACGAGAGAGATCATCTGCAAAGAAATCGAAGATGAGATCAAGTTTTAAAAATAGGAATAAATAAATTTCTTTTCTAAAAAATCAGTGAGTTGAAGATACAACGTATTCAAGTATTGGGTGACTCCACAACCTCAAACCACCATCGGCGTAGGGTCCTATCTATGGGTGACTCAACAACCTCAAACCACCATTGGCGTAGGGTCCTATCTATGGTGACTCAACAACCTCAAACCACCATCGGCGTAGGGTCCTATCTATGGGTCAACAACCTCAAACCACCATTGGCGTAGGGTCCTATCTATGGGTGACTCAACAACCTCAAACCACCATTGGCGTAGGGTCCTATCTATGGGTGACTCAACAACCTCAAACCACCATCGCGTAGGGTCCTATCTATGGGTGACTCCACAACCTCAAACCACCATTGGCGTAGGGTCCTATCTATGGGTGACTCAACAACCTCAAACCACTATCGGCGTAGGGTCCTATCTATGGGTGACTCAACAACCTCAAACCACCATCGGCGTAGGGTCCTATCTATGGGTGACAACAACCTCAAACCACCATTGGCGTAGGGTCCTATCTATGGGTGACTCAACAACCTCAAACCACCATTGGCGTAGGGTCCTATCTATGGGTGACTCAACAACCTCAAACCACCATTGGCGTAGGGTCCTATCTATGGGTGACTCAACAACCTCAAATCTAACCTCAAACCACCATCGGCGTAGGGTCCTATCTATGGGTGACTCAACAACCTCAAACCACCATTGGCGTAGGGTCCTATCTATGGGTGACTCAACAACTCAAACCACCATCGGCGTAGGGTCCTATCTATGGGTGACTCCACAACCTCAAACCACCATTGGCGTAGGGTCCTATCTATGGGTGACTCAACAACCTCAAACCACCATCGGCGTAGGGTCCTATCTATGGGTGACTCAACAACCTCAAACCACCATCGGCGTAGGGTCCTATCTATGGGTGACTCAACAACCTCAAACCACCATGGCGTAGGGTCCTATCTATGGGTGACTCAACAACCTCAAACCACCATTGGCGTAGGGTCCTATCTATGGGACTCAACAACCTCAAGCCACCATCGGCGTAGGGTCCTATCTATGGGTGACTCACAACCTCAAACCACCATTGGCGTAGGGTCCTATCTATGGGTGACTCAACAACCTCAAACCACCATCGGCGTAGGTCCTATCTATGGGTGACTCAACAACCTCAAACCACCATCGTAGGGTCCTATCTATGGTGACTCAACAACCTCAAACCACCATTGGCATAGGGTCCTATCTATGGTTGACTCAACAACCTCAAACCACTGTCGGCGTAGGGTCCCATATATGGGTTACTCAAAAACCTCAAACCACTGTCGGCGTAGGGTCCGATCTATGGGTGACTCCGCAACCTCAAACCACCGTCGGCGTAGGGTCCTATCTATGGGTGACTCCACAACCTGAAACTACCGTCGGCGTAGGGTCCCATCTATGGGTGACTCAACAACCTCAAACCACTGTCGGCGTTGGGTCTTATCTATGGGTGACTCCACAACCTGAAACCACTGTTGGCGTAGAGTCCAATCTATGTCATTGGAATAGTCTAGGATCATTCGTCTTTTCACTACAAATTGTGTAAAAAAAATAAATCTCTGAATTCAAACCAATTGATTTTGTGTCGCAACATGATCATGGGGAACAGATTGTGTAAATACATAAAAACATATGAAAATTCTTTCTAGTAATTACATTTTTCGAAAAAGCTTCTTTCTTTTTAGTTACAGAGATTCTATGCATGAAAGAATTAAGCTTATCCCTATAGATACTGTATACTAAATATGCAACGGGATGAGGATGTACGCTGAGACTAGAATACGCTGGGACTGGAATACGCTGGACTAGAATACGAGACTATACGCTGAGACTAGAATACGCTGACTGGAATATGGAATACGCTGGGACTAGAATACGCTGGGACTGCGCTGGGACTAGAATACGCTGCGACTAGAATACGCTGGGACTTACGCTGGACTGAATACGCTGAGACTAGAATACGCTGAGACTAGAATACGCTGGGACTGGATACGCTGAGACTAGAATACGCTGGGACTGGAATACGCTGGGACTAGAATACGCTGAGACTCGACTGTAATACGCTGGGACTGGAATACGCTGAGACTAGAATACGCTGGACTGGCTGGAATACGCTGGGACTAGAATACGCTGGGACTGGAATACGGTGAGACTAGAATACGCTCGCTGGAATACGCTGACTGAATACGCTGAGACTAGAATACGCTGGGACTGGAATACGCTGGACTAGAATACGCTGAGATTAGAATACGCTGGACTAGAATACGCTGGGGCTGGAATACGCTGAGACTAGAATACGCTGGGACTGGAATACGCTGGACTAGAATACGCTGGACTGGAATACGCTGGGACTATATACCCTGTAGAGGAGTAAGATTCGTTCGCAAAAAAGGGATTTTCTGGATATGACATTAAACTACACCCTCGAATGAGGCTCCAATTGCCATGAATCTCATGTCCAGTTTGACTTGGTGTGGGAGTTGTGGTTAGGGACACATCTTTGGAATAAATGGTCTCGTCCGAAAAATATTAGTATTAGATACTTGAAACCCTATAACTGTAGTGCTCATTATTTTTACTAAGCATACTTCATTAACTATGATTGTTTACAAAGGATTATTATTATTAGTAGTAGTAGTAGTAGTAGTAGAAGCAGTAGTAGTAGTAGTGTTTACTTGAAATTTTATAATTACTTGAAATACATGACACCGTATCATTGTGTACAAACTATTAGTTTAATATACGAATTCGTGGGAGCCTGTGGTACTAATGCACATTAACACGCAAGAGATAATATCATTAGAATTGCATTTTACGTATAAATATTATTAGATGCTGGAGATTTACGAAGTAGCCTAACCTTAACCCTAACACAAATTCTAACCCTAACACTTAACCTTACCCTAACCCTAGCGCCTCAACATTTTGGGGTATCTCCGTGAAATGTAATGATTTTTGTACGTAATCTGATGGTATTATTTCTTGCGCGCTATTGCGAATTACTATCGAGCCGATACTTTAAGCATGTCATATTATTTAGAAAGGTTTGCTTCGAACATTGTAAAAAAATATAAATATGAAAATAAGTACCACCCGATGGGAACTGGATGCATTTAAACAATCGAATGCAATAAAAAGATTGATTTTAATTTAATAAGAAATTTGATTTACCTTCTTTTTTTGTAAATTTTGTGCAAAAATTTGTCAAGCCGTTCAAACGTTTGTTGAGCTTATCCAAATGTTTATTAATGTTTCTTTGGTAACGATGACGTTAAGACGCTTTTTAACTGGACATTCATTTCGTCATCATCAGAAATGACGTAATGAAACTTAAATCGAAAACTCTAATAGATTTTAATTATAAACATCGGATCAGCGCCTTGTTCGTAAAGCGTAGAATATGCGAGTTACATACCCTGTATCGAAGGTGGGTGGCTTCTTGGGGCTAGAATATGAAGGCTACATACCCTGCGGTATGGGGTAGTTGAACCGGAATATACGAGCTACATACCCTGCATCGACGGTGGGTAGCTTCTGGCGGCTAGAATAAAGGCTACATACCTTGCGGTAGGGAATAAGTTCCCCCGAATATACGAGCTACATACCCTGCATCGACAGTGGGTGGCTTCTGGTGGCAAGAATATTAAGGCTACATACCCTGCGGTATGGGATAAGTGAACCGGAATATACGAGCTACATACCCTGCATCGGAGGTGGGTGGCTTCTAGGGGCTAGAATATGAAGGCTACATACCCTGCGGTATGGGGTAGTTGAACCAGCATACGTGAGCTGCAAACTCTTTGGGTGTGTACATATCGGATAATGTTGTTCGTGGGTCTATGACATGTCAGCTACATACCTTGCAGGTTTACGGGGTCCCCCGGGCATAGAGTATACCCACTACATACCCTATTGGGTTGGAAGTCTTTCCACAGCCTAGAATATGCCGGCTACATATGCTACAGATGTGCTGGTCTTCAGCCTAGAATATGTCAGCTACATACTTTGCGGGATGAGGGTCTTCACGACCCAAGAATATATCAGGTACATACCAAGCAGAGTGGATGTCTTTGCAGAGCCTTGAATATGTGAACTACATACCCTGTGGATGTATGTGTTTTGTAAGGCCGATAATATGCTAGCTACATTCTCCCTATGGAGGGTATTTGTAGAAGCTAGAATATGACGGGTGATACCATTCGTTGGTACTGGTCTTTTGGGCCTAGAATGTTCCAACTATATGTATTTAGACACATCCTGCCCATCGAAGAGGGGTTTGCGTAATTACATTCATCTCTATGAAGGTTAAGTAAACAAACATGTGTGTTTATTTTTATATGGCTTTAGGCCGACAATTTTTTGAGGATATGTGCTTAATTGAAGTAATACCTAATTTTGAAAATTAATTAGTTAATAATTAATGAATTTAGGCGGGCATATATGTTCAAATGTAAGGCTAAACGAATCGAGAAAATGTCAATCCCTGTTCAAATGTAAGGCTAAACGAATCGAGAAAATGTCAATCCCTGTTCAAATGTAAGGCTAAACGAATCGAGAAAATGTCAATTCAGGGATTGACTTTTTCTCGATTCGTCTAGCCTTACGCATATCTATGTAAATTCTGAATAGAAAATATATTTTCAAATCAGGCTTTTTTACTTGGTTATAAAGGACCAATAGACTAGAGAATTAGTTTTTATACATATTTTTAAAAAAGACTAAACGAATATCGGAAGCGCATTAACATTGTGATCTAGACTATGATGTGTACATAACCTGCTAAGTGTTTCTTGTCTTTACGGGGCCTAGACTACATACCCTGTAGTTGGGGGGGTCTCTGGGTGGCCTAGAATATGTCGGGTACTACCCTGCGGAGGGGGACCATGATGCCTAGAATATGTCAGCTATATACTAAGCGGTGTGGGTATCTTAACGGATAGAACAATAGGGGTCTTTAGGTGGCCTAGATTATGCCGGGTAATACCTTGCGGTGTTGAGTGTCTTCACGCAGCCTAGAATATGCTTGCAACATACCAAGTGGCGTCGGTGTCTTCATGGAACCTAGAATATGCGTCCTACAATCCCCGTGGTTGTGGGATCATCACGGGACCTAGAATATGCAGGCTACATACTTCGCATCTTTCGGGGTCCCGCATGAACTAGAATATACCGACTGTATACCCTGTGGAGAGTATGTAGCCACAAAAAAGAATATGTAGCTCGCAAAAAAGTATTTCCCTGTGTATGACACTAAATTGTCTTATCTAGTGAGGCTTCATAGTCCATCAATCTCAGATCTACTCGGTGTGGTTATAATTGTTCAGGACCCATCTATGGATCAAAAGGACCCATCCGAAAATTATTAGAATTAAATAGGAATACGTGAAACCATATAATTGTGTGTAGCTATTATTCGTACCAAGAATCGATCTTTGAAGTTAGAAATGTTTAAATAAAATCATATAAATAAATGAAAGGCTGAGCACAAAATATTAGTGTTACTAGCAAAATAAAAAAAACACCCTCCGGGCGATGTAAAAATGAGTTTTTGAAAGATATTGCCTGAGGGTGTGGGATTTAAAAATTCATTGTCAGAGAGTTTGTACCCTAAGTAAGAGCATCAAATTCATTATAGGAGTAAGAAATAAAACAATTTGAAATGGAAACTTTGTTCTGATTATATATTGAAATATATATCAAAATAAAACAAACTATATATAAATATATAATACCAGACATATATTTATCAAAACTTGTTTTAAAAAAACAATAAGAATCGTCTAATGTTGCATGCTCAAATTTTGAGTGTATCTATTCTATGTTGTGACGATGTTGTATCATGTGATGTAGGCAGTGACGTAGTTTTTGTTACAGACAAATAAAGAGCGAATCTTCATTATTAATAGACATATAAACTCGCAGGAGACGATACTTTAAGCACGACTTGTTCATAATGCTTTTATTGGAACCTTTAAAAAAAATGTATGGTACTAATGCAGAATGGCGCGCAAGTGATAATATCATTAGATTAGGTATAAAAATGAACATTTTATTACATTTCACGGAAATACACGAAACCTCTGAGACGCTAGGTTAGGGTTACGTTAGTTTTAGGGTTAGGGTTCGTGTTAAGGTTAGGGTCAGAGTTAGGGTTAAGGCTAGGCTACTTCGGGAGTTTCCGTAATTAATACTATTTATCTGTAAAATACTATTATGATGTTATAATCTCTTGCGCGCTATTCTGTATCATAGACGATGTTGTTTGTGTTTCATTACAAACTGATATCCCTTGGGAAAACATGAATCAATTTCTTCTCCCCTTATCTATGGGTAATTAACTGGGTGGACTTGATCTTTTGCCTTGTTACAACAACTAGTCCATGAAAAGTAAAACACAACAATTCAAATTAGTTTTACTCCGCTCAAAATTGACCTTGTTTCGCATCCTACCTATGGCAGTGGTTGGATAATTACAAACAATTCTTTAGAAATTCTGTATAGAAAATATATTTTCAAACTGGCCTTTTCCATTGGTTATAGACCATCATTTCTATTCGAAAAAAGGTACTAATATAGACTATCGGGCAAGAGATAATTAGGGATCGGTTTAGCTCAGTCGGTAGAGCGTTCGGCTAGGTAATCGCAAGGTTCTTGGTTCGATACCAGTGTAAAGTTTTTAAATGCCATCCTTGGCCAGTTGAAAAGGGCTTAAAGAAAGTCCTGTGTTATGGAATCCTTTGGTAAGTGTATACGTCCTATCCTGCATATTGGTAAAGGTCCAGTGATTTAATCCTATATTCCGTCGTCAAAGAGTGTCCATGTAATTATGACTAGTAGGGTCGGGGTTAAGTATTGTATCAACCAGTGATTGGCCAAGAGTTAGATCACATGATTCTGGCCGAGTCTATAAGTAGGAGCGGACATTTAACACACCTTATATCTGAAAATTCTCAACAACCGGTCCTTGCCAACTCAGCGTATGAGTAGCACAGGGATCTGTGCGGTAAAGTGAGGAGCTGATGGTAGATGTTGAGCTCCACCCAAGACGCTAAAAAACAATCTCCTTGGTCTAGCGCTATTGAAAAGGGGATAGACTCCCTCGCTGTCTGGCTGATACCGACATTAGGCCGCCCTGACGACTTTACTTTTTTACGTATAAAAAGCATTACATTTCACGGAAATAGAATTTCACGGTTATAGTTAGTTTTAGGGTTAGCGTTAGCGTTAGCGTTATGGTTAGGGTTAGTGTTAGGCTTAGGGTAATAGTTAGGCTACTTTGAGTGTTTCCGTAATCTAATTCTTTTTATAAGTAAAATGCGAGTTTACTGATATTATCTCTTGTGCGCTATTCTGCAATTTTACCGAAAAAATAGGAAGTAGTGAAAAATATAAAAGATATTCTTAGTTTTTCAAATGTATCTTGTAAAATCTCACAGACAAGGATGTGAAAATAAAAGAGACATTTTCCGTCGTGCCATACATGGACAAAAATTTACCAAATTTAAAAAATGCATCAAATAAAAAAAATGATGGGACGATTCTTCACATCTGTGAGATCGATAGGCGATTAATTTCTAACAAATTTAAGGCAATAAAAACATTGATTTTAATTGATTAAAAAACAAATTCGATTTACCTTTTTTATCTTTGCGCAAGAATTTGTCAACACTTTCACCTGAAGAAGGCCGGAGGGCACATAGGCCGAAACGTCGTACAAATAACAATGAAGATGAGGACAATAGTCCGAATAATACAAATAATACTAATTATCAAGTCTTATTTAAAAAGATTAAGAGAAAACGTATTTTCTAATAGGTTAATATCGTCAGCGGAACGTAGAATATATATTGACTACATACCAAACTACATACCAAACAGTGGGGTGCTGGTCTTCGCATGGCCTAGTATATGCCAACTATATACCCACCCGTTGGTAGGAAGCGCGTGGTGTAATGGTTAAAGTCATAGGAAATGGACTCGTCACCCCGAGTTCAATTCCTGGACGTAGTAATTACATTTCATTTACCTAATACCCTTGGTAAAGGTATGAATTCTACTCTCCCTCCAGCTATGGGTAAATAGTAGGGCAGATTGGGCTCTTTAACCTTAGTTAGGCAACCGGTCTAGGAGAAGGAAAACTCTGGATTCAAACCTGTTAAACTCTGCTTAAGAAATTGACCTTGTGTCACATCCTGCTCGTGCGGAGGAGTTGATAAATATATATACCCACCCGTTTGATGCTGATATTTGCGGCGTCTAGAATTTGACATACATTGTGAGTGCAGTGCCTAGAATATGCCGGTTATATACCCGGGGATTTGGGGAACGTTGCGGGGCCTAGAGTGTACTAAGTTCATACTCTGCCACGGGGCATGACCCACCTGCAATAATGTTTCCCTGTGTATGGCACTAAACTGCACTTTGGTGAAAGATAAACTCTACGCGGATAGTGGATACTGTGCAGAGGACCTCCCAGAGGCAATGAATGATAGAGATGGTGTAGGTCTTCACATGGGGTCGGGTATAGTCGGGTGGCCTAATGTCGATATTAGCCAGAAAGCGAGAGAGTATATCCCCTTTTCTCTAGTGCTCCACCAAGATGATTGTTTTGCATCTGAGATCGAGCGTCAAAACTAACGGCAGCTCGGCAGCTCCTCGCCTTAACGTCCTGATCCTTGAGCTACTCATGTCGCTGAGTTGGCAAAGGGCCGGTATCGAACCCGGAACCTTGTAGTTCCTAGGCAGACTCAACTGAGTTAAACCGGCCCCATATATATATATATATATATATATATATATATATATATATATATATATATATCATCAGTCAGAGTTCCTAAGCCATAGGCACACCTGCAAACCTGAGCGAGATTTTACCTGCTAAATACATTGTATACCTGTTAAAGACCCTCAGAGAGAGCTCCATTCGTAAATATGAAAGCCTTGCATTTAAGCGTAAATCACTCTATATATATATATATATATATATATATATCGTATTATTAAACCCTTGCGGTAAGTAAAAAACTCGACAAATAGTTTGTTAATAAAAATATATTATATGAACTAGAAAAAATATATATGCACCATCCAAGTATTTAAGTTTTAATGTAATAAGATATTATATTAAATTAGAAAGGCTAATGAAACTAGATAAAAATGCAGATAAAAAAATTGAAACAGAGGGGGGGAGTATAATAAAAAAATTGAACAACTGAAACTTACACTTGCTTCACTTCCGTCTTTCATTGCTAAATTTTCTTAATTCAACTATTTAGTTAAAATTTGAAGTAAATAATAAAATTACAGTTGTTTTTTCTTGTTTATGGATTTCTTTTAAGACTCTTTAACCGTGACAAGGTAACTAGTCTAGGACAAGGGAAATTCTGAATTAAACCCTGTTAAACTCCTCTAGATAAATTGACATCCTGCTCGTGTGGAGAGTTTGATATATATATATATATATATATATATATATATATATATATATATATATCAAACTCTCCACACGAGCAGGATGTCAATTTATCTAGAGGAGTTTAACAGGGTTTAATTCAGAATTTCCCTTGTCCTAGACTAGTTACCTTGTCACGATTAAAGAGCCCAATCCTTCCTATTATTTGCCTATTTATAGCTGGAGGGAGAGTAGTTATATTCATAGCTTTCACAAGGGTATTAGCTCTATGTGAAATGCAAACAATTTCGTCCAGGATTTGAACTCGGGTTGTCAAGTCCATTTCTTACGATTAACTATCGCACTTCCAAATACCACGTACACAACCGCACTTCCAACTACCACGTATATATATTATATATATATATATGTGTGTGTGGTGTGTGTGTGTGTGTGTACTGGGGGGGGGTCCGGAAAATGTGTTGTTAAAAGGAAATTACTGATTCTGCTCGAAGTAGTAAGTGAAGGATATTGAGTAATGGTGTCGACCACATCGTTTGGATCTCAAACGTCACTTCCCAAACGTCACTTCCGGTAGTTAACATTTGCATTTCTTGTCTGAGATCCCCCACCCCACCCCTCGAGAAAAATACGGATGATTGCACACGTCTCATATGTTGTACCTGTTACCGCCCGAAGTATCTCTTTGTTCAAACCCGATGATTCCCTATAGATTAGTCAAAGATATTACGTTGCCAAGGGAACAGAGGATTTGCTGATTTTTGTTAACCCAGAGAAAGGGCAGATGAAAATTGTCATGGCTCATATTTGGGCTTATGATAAACAGTGTAAACTCTCACCCTACAGAATACTAGTAGAAACACACACACACACACACACACACACACACACACACACACACAAACACACACACACACACATACTTAATGAATATGAGCAAAAATCTCGTGGATGAATCTTAAAAGAAATCCATAAACAAGAAAAAATAACTGTAATTTTATTCTTTACTTCAAATTTTAACTCAATAGTTGAATTAGGAAAATTTAGCAATGAAAGGCGGAAGTGAAGGAAGCGTAAGTTTCAGTTGTTCAATTTGTTATTATACCCCCTTCTGTTTCAATTTTTTTATCTGCATTTTTATTTAGTTTCATTGGCCTTACTAATTTAATATAATATCTTATTACATTAAAACTTAAATACTTGCACCCAGAGGAGGGTGCATATATATTTTTGCTAGTTCATATAGTATATTTTTATTAACAAACTATTTGTCGAGTTTTTTACTTACCGCAAGGGTTTAATAATACGATTAGTATATATATATATATATAAAGTGATTTACGCTTAAATGCAAGGCTCTCATATTACGGATGGAGCTCTCTCTCTGAAGGAAGGTATACAAATGTATTTAGCAGGTAAAAATCTCGGCCAGGTTTGCAGGTGTGCCTATGGCTTAGGAACTCTGACTGATGATAAATCGTTCGAGTTTCAAAAACTTTCTGAAACAAACAAAGGTGAAATATCAATTGAAAGTAATTGCTTGTGTTCTTTATTCACTTTTTCATTACTTTTCCTCACATTTTGTTGGATTTTTTCTAATCTGTTATTTTCTTATATATATATATATATATATATATAGGGTCATCCACAGACACGTGTTTCGACTTATCAAGTCTCCTCAGTGTGGCTAGACATTTTGTAAGCTACCTACAGCCGGAATTGAAATCCGATCGGTTGGGTGTCAGTCAGGCACCGTAACCATTAGGCTGTCTTCACTTACAGAATGGGAAGGGGATTTTAACTGTTTTAATACACACATCGTTTTGCGTGTAAAGGCTCACAAAGTGCTCCATTCTTAGAAGAGCGTTGCGTTTACGCTTGAGTTGGCGGCCGTCAGCAAGATCCCCCCAGAGTGCTCAACCCTAGGGGATGGGGAGCATATATAGGGTCATCCACAGACACGTGTTTCGACTTATCAAGTCTCCTCAGTGTGGCTAGACATTTTGTAAGCTACCTACAGCCGGAATTGAAATCCGATCGGTTGGGTGTCAGTCAGGCACCGTAACCATTAGGCTGTCTTCACTTACAGAATGGGAAGGGGATTTTAACTGTTTTAATACACACATCGCTTTGCGTGTAAAGGCCGTCACAAAGTGCTCCATTCCTTAGAAGAGCGTTGCGTAATATATATATATATATATATATATATATATATATAACGACCAAAACGTAATACTTGGTCTTTTTATCTGATGCCAACGCTCAAGGCTTCAACTCTGTACTCTAACAGAAACACTTATCAAAGGCAGATTTACTTTTTGTAAATATTGAGAAAAATAGATTCTGACAAACTGATCCTGACCTGTTCACTCCCCGCTCTGTCCAACTCTCTCCTTTTATACTAGGTCTGGCTGGCCGATATTTGAATATTTTACAACTTTCCTCTCGCCAGCGACGAGACTCGCGACTTATAAATCGCACCCTCAAGGACGAGCACGCTTCTATTTCTTTTCACTTCCGGCACTCTGCACGCACAACCCGCTCGTGCTTGCCTCGAACTCCAAGGTAGGCCATTTCTCTCATCAGATTTCATTTCTTTTGTTCTTGCTCATTTTATCCAGCCAAGGACGGTTGCTAAATCCACGTAAGCGTCCTCTGCCCTGCCTACACACAAAACATGCCACTCGTTGTCTCTTCGAACGACGAACCGTCGTTGGCTCATCAAAGGCCGCAGTCTGTGGGTTTTTCCTTTCAATCTCACTACAATATATATATATATATATATATCTACGGTGTGTAGATTTCTTCTGAATTCCGCAGACTGAAAATACTACGGGCATATATATCTATTTACCAACTCCTGAGTACGAGCAGGATGTGACACAAGGTTAATTATTTAAGCGGAGTTTAACAGGTTTGAATTCAGAGTTTTCCTTCTCCTAGACCGATTGCTTAATCAAGGTTAAAGAGCCCAGTCTGTCCCACTATTTATCCATAGCTGGGGGAGAGTAGGATTCATATATTTCCCAACGGGTATAAGCGCTAAGTGAAATGTAAATACTACATCCAGGATTTGAACTCGGGGACGAGTCCATTTCCCATTACATTAACCATTACAGCACGCGCTTATATGTTTGTCAGATATATTTACCAAAATTACATGAAATACTAAAGATTAAATTGGTAAAGAATCGACATTGGTTTCAAGCAGGTGAGTGCTGCAACATTTTACGTCTGAATAATTTTAGGACTCTATATATTGGCCAATTTAACACCAATTTTGTTCTTGAACAGTATATTATTTTTTTTTCATTAGCTTCCGTTGTAAAAATAATGAAAATAGTATTTTATTCGCAAAATGGTATTTTATTCGCATCAAACTTTGAATATCACTATGGCACACTAATTTTGTTCATAGATAGGATGTGTTCTTTTTTTT
>CM042166.1:2644865-2649865 GCA_023376005.1 Doryteuthis pealeii
TACTTTTTCTTATAGAAAATGAACTTGACAAGTGTAATCCCAGCAAAGGATGGCTCGATGTGTAGAATACCGTACAGACTGTTTCGACTTTATTAAGTCTCATCAGCGGTATCACGACTGCGTTGATTATAAAACAGGGCGTCATATCGTGGTTTGGTTTCATAGTTAGCAAACTAGTCTCGCAGATTCATTACTACCGTATTTGACGGCATATAGGACGCACTTTTTTTCCAAAATATTGGCTAAAAAAATTACCCTGCGTCTTATACATCGAAGGTAAAGTTTGAGACCTTCCATAAGCCTAGGCTAATTTATTTTTATTTCCTGCTATTGAGATGTCTTGTGTATGCTTATTGCTTGCCTGCACTACCAAATTTCTTTTATACAGCTATGTTTCTGTATAATGCACAGCTAGACTGTTTTCAGCAATATATACTTAAAAACACTAAGTACCATTTTCCTGAATCTGACCTGCTGAAATGGGGGTGCGCCTTATATGCACATGCGTCTTATATGCCGTCAAATACGGTACTTGAATAGCGAGTTAAATCTGCGCTGAATGCTCCAGACTTGTGAATTTTTTTCACGTCCTACCCGTGGCAAACGGTTCTGGTAAGTATCTTCTACTCCTGGCGAGTGGGTTAAAACCCTACTTGTTTACGTAAGAGAATTATACATTTTCGATGATACTGTAAAACGGAATGTTTGTTGCGAAGTACTATGAAGAAATTACAAAGAAAAAAGGGTTATGCATAGAGAGTGAAGAAATTTATTTTTTATTACGTCAGTTCGCATCTCTGACGCTGTGAGAAGAAAACTTTGTTGAGACATTATTTTAGAACGAGTAACTTGACCGACTGTTTTGTTTTTTTTTTTAGATATCACAGACTGGCGCATTTCAGTGAAAGAATGAAAAAAGTACAAAATTAGAAATATCGATTTTTATAAGGCCATGTTGTTGTTTTTTATCGATTCTAAAAATCTAAACAAAACCTTCAGAGGTCTGACAGCAAAAACCTTAAAATAAAGTTATTCCTGCTGAGATTGTAGCGTTCGATGATAAATGGCGTCGGTTGGACACGTGACACTTATATCTAAGCGCCGTGCCTAGGAATGTTTGTATGTAAGGAAAACCGGCAGTTGCCCAAGCAGGACATCTCCCTTCTTTTTGTAGTGCAGATGTTTTACAGGTTGACAAAAATTACGTCACTGGGATTGCAAAAAATAAGGCTAGAGAAAACGTCAGACATTTCCGAATAAAAAATCATCACCGTCGTTGCAAGGTAACGCTGACAGCACAGATAACCATTACTCTCTCTCTCTCTCTCTCTCTCTCTCTCTCTCTCTCTCTCTCTCTCTCTCTCTCTCTCTCTCTCTCTCTCTCTCTCTAAGTGTAAGAGGCACAAAGGTGCCTAAACCATGTTAAGTCGTTGCTGGCCCGAGAGAAAGAGAATTAGAATTTCCCGGGCTACTACTTAAATACCCTAGCCCTCTACTGGCGAAAATCTGGCAGCAAGGAAAGATAACCCTTCTGGACCCCACATCGATCCAAACAGGGGCAGACAATTGTTACACCAGCATTACCCCGCGTAAAAGTGACCCCTCTCTCTCTCTCTCTCTCTCTCTCTCTCTCTCTCTCTCTCTCTCTCTCTCTCTCGGCCGTTGCCCTTAGGAGATCTTCCTCACGGCATCCAGAATACGCACAAAGCTGATTGATATAGGTTTAATAACCCCAACTTCTGAATTTAAATTTCTATTTCGTCAAGAATGCTTCCTAAGCAAAACTAGAGGATAGTATTGTAGTATGCGGTCTACCAGATGGTATCTATCATATTTCTAGAATCACGTGACCCGGGCAACTCATGGGAAAATAGTTCTAGTTAGATTGAGATTTGACTAAGTAACCGTCGTGCTCAAACGACGAATCCGTGCTGCGATTCTTCCACGCATGCGTGTTAAAATAGGATCGGGAAGAGAGAAAAACCCAAACTATCTGTACACACAATACTAATCTCTGTGTTCATAATTAAAAACTAAGATCTAAGCTGAGTGAGATAACACCCGCCACTACTCAATAAAGAAAAAACTAGAGAACTCAACAGGAGTAATAGAGAAGGTTAGAAAGCGTTGAAGAATAAGTAGTGTTACATAATCCTTGCGGTTGCATAAGATTATTGTCAATCCCCTGTATTTCTAAAGGGATGGCCCCTTTTCATGTCACGGGCGGGACTTTCCATGGAATAGTACAGAAAGCCCGCGAAATACGTGAAGTCACGTGGACCTGGTTGGTCCTCAGTTTCAGTTTGGACGTCGGGCAGAGAAGATGTACTGCCTTAACTCACTGCATACGCTCGCTATGTTAGTCAGATGAAAAATGTTTATTTAAGAAATAAAAGCTTACGAAAATATTATGGTTTTGTGATTAATGAATGTCTTGGTAAAAAGACTGACCTAGAAAACCAAGACGAAGTCCAGACGCTAGAAGTGACGCTAGAAGAATAGAAGTAAGAAAGTAAAGAAAGAGGTATACAACAAGCAGATATAATAAGTAATGATAAAAACTATTCAATACAAAGTAGGCCACGTACAAATATATTATCACGAGATCCCTGTCTTGAGAAGAATTAGAAAAAGTGTCATCACCACGTAGACAAAATCTGCCCACTGATTGACTACAACCTCATCCAATCCGGTGCGCAGATACCAACGCCTAGATTAGCAAAACTTGATATAAGTTAAGTCTAGCTTTTCCAGTGGACATCAACTTGTTTTTGTAGTCTTACTCGGATGGTGAATGTGAATGGGGTAAGTGGCCATACAGTTGCTTTGTTGTAAAGTTCTGCTTCCAAGACAGCACGCAGCATCCTATTAAAGTTCCCATCAATAATCTTCATACAATGACTGCTATTTACACAGTAGCATTGCAACCAACAAAACCTTCATCAGATGATGATTCTGGGTTCAGGCATGGTTCGGGCCGAAGCATCATTACCACTAACCCAGAGCGCCCCAGCAGTATCTCACGATGTCGGTTTGATGTCACAATATAGGACTGCCATATCCACGCTGATGCGGTTAGAGCTTTCTCCTGAATCTTTTTAAAGTATTTCCTCTTGTCTGGTGGAGAAAGTCCAAGTTTAGACAAAAATGCCGAGGTTGAGTTGGTAATAAATCCCAACAACATCCGATTTTAATGGGAAATACATTTGTTATCCATCCGTGTGTGACGCATTGTTCACGTAGGTCTTCATATTTTTCCAACTTCTGCTGATGGGCCCAATCAAGATTTTCTTCAAATGGAACTGTCAATTCAACGATATAAACTTCCTTTTGATTAACAGACCAAATGACAATATCAGGATGCCGGGCCGTTAAGGTTATTTCAGCTGGAAAAACGAGTTGATGTTCCAATATTTCTTTAAGCATTTCGTTAGAGTCTCACTAGTTCAGCCATATATTTAGCATTGACACGGCTACAGCTTGAAAGAATTTTTATTTTATTTTATCAATGAAATCAGATTTACTTATGGTCAATAATCTGTCGATAGCACTCTATACCTTTCCTATGCCTATATTGACATTGCTTTCTATAGGTAATATATTACTATGTTAGTAAACCGGTTTAACATTCAGTTTGAAGATGCCTCCATCTTGTTTAAAACACTGGAAATCATTTCTCTGAATTTTTTTTAGATAAGGCTTAATAATGTTTATTATTAGTATTATTCATACTATTGTCCTCATCTTCATTGTTATCTGTACAACGTTTCAGCCGATGTATCCTCCGGCCTGCTTTAGGTATTTCTTATCGGACTCAGGAACCTTCTCGGACTCGGGAACCTTCTAGGACTCTGGAATCTTCTTGTCGTAATCGGAAACCTTCTAGAGTCCGACAAGAAATACCTGAAGAAGGTAGGAGGGCACATCGACCGAACGCTGTACAGATAACAATGAAGATGGGGAAAATAATCTGAATAATACAAATAAGCCTGGAAATCACTTTTATCTGAATTCCCATATAGACCCAAGGAGTTTTCTCTAAAGACAAAGACGCATATCTTATTTTTAGAATTGTTTTGATTTCGTTTATTTCTTTAATAGCATATTAAACTTAATGGGTTATTTAATGCCAAAACCATCCATGTAAAGGAACAGTAGAGGTACTATATAGCCAATAGCTTTCGGGTTAGTGTGTTAATACCTTTCACAAGTATATTAGTTTGAAAGTGATCCTAATAGCGCGATTGGAGTTCGAACACGCTTACAAAGCTGTTCCAGTCCAGCACATCATCCACTTCGCAACTGGGACTTCTCCTTTAGAATTTTATGTAAATGGATCCATCAATTGTTTTAAATTAAATAGAATAGAATGATAAAAAATGTGGACCATGTAACCAATAAACACCCCAGCTGGAAGCTGTTTTGAAAGGAACACCTTTTGCTTTTCACCGTAAACTCCCGGTTGTTTGTTTACAAACAACAGACCATTTTTTTGCATTAGAATTCACTGTCCATGTATATTTACAACCTAAAGGCACGTTTTTATACTAAAAGAGTTTTTGATTTTAATTTAAAAAATAGTTGTTTCTTGTTGCTTTTGTTTTTTATATTAAGGATACGTTTTTATTTAATCAGAAGAGAAATGCAGATATGTTTATTTGAATCAAAATAGTTTTTATTTACAAAATATGTTTATGTTTATTTAGATAAAAGGTTGGTGGGGCCGAATAACCAATAAAACTATCTTTTTAATTAAAATTATTGGTTATTCTAGGTCCAACCCTCAGGGTGGATAGAATCCGGGTCCAACTGCATCTAAATTTTAAAGTCCAAAACTCCTCGTTCTGAAATTTCAGATATGAATACTAATGAATCTTTACATCAGCCAATCCCCACTTTTCCTTTTAATTCTTTTTTGCTTTCTTTCAAATATATTCAGTCTTTCATCTTCCTAGTATCTCTCTCTCTCTCTCTCTCTCTCTCTCTCTCTCTCTCTCTCT
>CM042166.1:2652365-2677365 GCA_023376005.1 Doryteuthis pealeii
GTCATCTAAAAGTAAGTAAGTAAAGTCTTCTGTGCGGCCTAATGTCGGTATCGACCAGACAGCGATGGAGTCTATCCCTCCGCATAGTGCTGATGAATGTAAGTTTTCGGTCGGCTAACGCTGGTGTATCCATGTATAGAAGAAGGTCACTTATGAGTTCGACTTTGCTTCTCGAGTAACGCCCAACATGTATTGCTTGTTTTACTAGAATGGTTTGTTAGATGGAAGGTAAGTGGCCGTAAAGCTGCTGTTTTGTACGAGGGCTGCTTGCAGAATTTGTTCAAAACAGCGTGCATCATTCTTGTGTAGAACCTGTCTAGCTTATCTCGTGAACTATATTAATAGAAAAGTATGGATAAAAGGTGTTTAACTATTTTGACTATTTCACCAGATTTTGCTGTTTGACTCAATTGGGGCATTTGCCCAGCCCCTCTGTCTACACATACTTTTTCACATAATCACAATTCGCTGTTAAATGAATAAGTATGTAGTTATCAATCCTAGACGAGTAGGATGCGACACAATGCCAATTTTAAGTGAAGTTGAACAGGTTTGAATAAGGAGTTTTATTTCTCCTAGACAGGTTGCCATACCAAAGAATCCAGTCTACCCTAATATTTACACATAGATAGAAGAATAATTGGACGAATACCCCCGCGAATGTTAATGCAGAAAAACCTCGTCAGGGAATTGAACTCACTAAGTGTAGATTTTTTACAATGATAACCATTACACCACAAACACATCATTGTTTAATTGGTTCTTATGGTTGTATTTTTTGTTGCTTTTTAAAGAGAATCCATTTCTTTATTGATGTTTCCTCTTCTTAGCCATTTCCATGTCATTTCCCATGCAATTTCTCTAGTTTTACGCTTGAAGTATCCATAGTTATTTTCTTCTAGCTTGGAGTGTCCATTATTATTATTATTATTATTATTATTATTATTATTATGTTTTCACACTTGTCGTAGCCGGTGGTTCCCTCTGGATGAGTGATAGCAACCCTTCTCATGTCTCCAGGACTCTTCTGAGTATTCTAGCCGATCTTGCGTGCTGTAGTTGGTCTCAATTTTCCTCTGATTTCCAATTCATCCAAATTCTTTTCCAGAGCTTTGGGGACATTCCAAGGGTACCAATTACAATTGGTACGACCTTCACTTTCATGTCCCACAGTTTTATTATTATTATTATTATTATTATTATTATTATTATTACATTGTAAGTTGTTCACTATAACCATTACACAATGCGCCTCTTTCGCAATTCTCTGTTAAATGAAGAAGTAAGGAATGCTACAGTAAAATGTTTCTTATGCCTTAGAGACTTCTTCGTTTCCCATTTCTTCTTCTCCACTCGTCGTAAATTACTCAAAAGTTGGCCTTATTCCTCGAGAAACTGGTTTAATAGCCAGTCGATCGCTCAACTGTGAAACAGTTTAGCATCCTGTCCGATAAATACTGGTTTACCAGCCTGAAACGACCGCTGCTCAACCACGCTACCAATAAGGGTTCTTTTCATCTCTTTTCAAGACCTCTCAACGGACACAAGTAGACATGAAATACTGACAAGACGTATAAGATTTACTCAATTACCTAATGTAATAAAGGCTAAGGTCAGTTTGTCAGTATGTCACATGTTTTCAACTTTACCCCTAGAGGTCCTTGCCTAACATATCATACCATTTTTGAACCCGGCCGACTCCTTGGGCAAATTCAAAACATTCCGGGCTGAATCTGGTCACGCAATCCTAAAATTATGGATTCCAAAGTTTTGATTACTGCAATAGTTTTTGGCCGTTGTGTTGCATTATTGTGAAACGGAAGAGGAAGCTTCCGGCAAAAAGACAAAGAAAAATATAAAAATATATATTTAAAAAAAAGGGAGAACGGAAGAGAGGTCTTCCGGTCAAGAAGCAGGGAGAAGATAAAGAAATAGATAAAAGAAAACGGAAGACACCTCTTCCAGTGAAGAGGCGGAGAGAAAGATAAAGAAATATATATGTCCGTTATCAGATCAAACAATAAAAATGCGTGGGCATATTTATTGTATAAAAAGGCCAGCGGGAAGGGTCAGGTCAGTCCCCAGTGAGCAGCCGAGAAGGTAACCTCGTCGTCTCCCGTATCAACCACCCTCGGAAGTTCATTGTGAACACGGCGCTCTTCACCATCCTATCTTCGGACATTTCCATTGTGAACACTCGTCGCCGCCCTCACCAACCGCTCGGGCATTTTCATTGTGAACGCTCTGCGCCCCTCAACACCCACACACCAAAGAAAATAAAGACGGATTCTATTTTTATATACACGTGTCTGTGGTTTTATTGAAGTCCAGAGTCGGCTATACCACAGTTGTTTATGCGATTTTCGGGACCAACTTTTTGTTCGATAACAATTTTTGTCATTTGGAAATAAATTTTGAAATAATCGAAAGTAACTGCGACATCACCTATAAAATCGAAATCATTTGTTGTACAGAAAGGACCTACATACATAAAATTATATTTGAATTATGTGACAGCAGAAGAATTATCATTGATCTTTTAAAAGATAAGCTTAAATATTACTGCAATACTTAAATGCAGATATCAATTTTGAATGTTTCTGTAGTTTATTGTTGTCTATCGTATAGGGCATCAATACGGGAAATACAAAAATGTTTTTTATGCATCTAGCTTTGCTATCATCTAGGTTTGCTATAAGTTCAAAATGAAAAGTTATATCATCATTTTCATGAAAATTGTTAACTGTTTGAAAAATATTGTTTAAGCTTAATAAAATTCAATGTATATATTTACCAACGAGCAGGATGTGACACAAGGTCAATTTCTTAAGCGTAGTTTAACAGGTTTGAATTCAGAGTTTTTCTTCTCCTAGACCGGTTGCCTAACCAAGGTTAAAGAGCCCGGTCTGTCCTACTATTTACCCATAGCTGGAGGGAGAGTAGGATTCATACCTTTCCCAAGTGTATTGGCGCTAAGTGAAATGCAATTACCACGTCCAGGATTTGAACTCGGGGCGACGTGTCCATTTCCCATGACTTTAACCATTACACCACGCACTTCCTACTGGAAATAAAATTCAATATATACTCAATGCATGAAGGTCCATTGTTGGGCTACATAGTCAATCAAGAGCCATCAGCACGAGCTAATTTAATTACCACCAAATATGGTGGGTTTTGTGCTTGACCCACGCTCCGCTGTTATCAACTCATGTCACAATAGAATATGATATAGTAAATTACTAACACACATTTTGTCATATATATATATATATATATATATATATATATATATATATATGTGTGTGTGTGTGTGTGTGTGTCAGATTCTTTCCCTGATAGGCTACTAAGCGAAACTTTTTGTAGGTATTGTAGGTATATCTGAATATCTAACTCATTAGGTTTAACTTTATTATTTGCTCTACTTAGGTATTGAGCACTTTTTACATTTTAGATTTAGATAATCCTAGGGATTTATATATATATATATATATATATATATATATATATATATATATATATATATATATATTTCATTGTTTTTCTCATTGGCCAAGTATTATATTATTAATCGATTATTTTCGGTTGGTACGACCCTCGAGGTCTTTTCTTTTTTTTCATTTTTTTCCCCAGGTGAAGTTTGGTAGTATATTTTTACTATCAAACTATTTGCCGTTTTTTTTTTCTTACCACAAGGGTTTACCAATAAATTGTTATATATATATATTATATATATATATATATATATATATAGTTTAGCCTAGAGTGCGAAGAGTTTACTCCAAGCAAATTATTGCAGTCAAAATGGGTCTTTGCGCGCGTACTTTGGCTTAGGGTGTGGACGTTCTGTCCTGTTCAAAACCTGAAAATGTCTTCGGCTATCAAGTGACGTCAGAATTTGGTCCCAAAATAACAAAATGGCTTTTCACATGTTTGACGAATCTTCCTGACTTGTCCCTGTTTAGCTAAGTTCAAAGGGTCATTTTCTCTATTTTGGGGCATTTTTTAAATGCCCAAATAATATAAACTAACTCAGTTGACGCTTTGTTAAAACCTGAGGATCAAAAAAGTCTCCTGTCTGCTCCTGGGGGTCAACAACTGGTTTCCTCTTAACTATTGGAAAATTTACAAAAAATACATTTTCTATTTTTACTCGCAATCGAAAGCGCCGAGAAAATAAAACTACAACATTCTTCTAAAACGAGTTACACTGTTTCCAATACAGGTAACTTCGCTATACTTAATATATATATATATATATATATATATATATATATATATATATATATATATATATATATGCTATTTAATCTTCAGACATTTATTATCTTGCACATGTTCTGGTTAAAAATACGACCGTCCAAATCGTCCAAGAAAAAATGTAAATCCTGATTATCTGGTATTGCTTATTTTATTTTTAATCGCATCGAAACCGCCGAGAAGATAAGTCTACAACATTCTTCTAAAACAAGTTACCCTGTTTCCAATACAGCTAACTTCGTTACACTTAATATATATATATATATATATATATATATATATATATATATATATATATATATATATATTTGGGAGAATATGTGCTTAATTGGAGTCGTACCTAATTTTGAAAATTAATTAATTAATAATGAATTAGGCGGGAATGCCTATTTAAATGTATGGCTAAACAAATCGAGAAAAATCAATCTCTGTATGTACATTTCGGCCTATTAGGCCTCATCAGCAGAGCTATAGATATTTAATAAAAGTCACTGAAGAAGAATATTAACCTACTCTAAACAAATCGTAAAATCTAGGAAGTCCGTTTGGTGTAGGGGTTGTGATATCGGCCTGTCAGCTTGGCAGTCCGGTTTCAAATCACGCACAGGGCGGCCTTCCTATCTATAGCTCTGCTGATGAGGCCTAATAGGCCGAAATGTACATACAGAGATTGATTTTTCTCGATTTGTTTAGCCATACATTTAAATAGGCATTCCCGCCTAATTCATTATTAATTAATTAATTTTCAAAATTAAGTACGACTCCAATTAAGCACATATTCTCCCAAAAATTGTCGGCAAAAAAGCCATTCCAACATACCGTGTTTTACAACTTATCATATATAATATATATATATATATATATATATATATAATATATATATATATATATATGCTATTTCATCTTCCGACATTTAACATCTTGCAACATACTCTGGTTAAAAATCAGACCGTCCAAATCATCCAAGATGAAATGAAAAAAATCTAAATCCTGATTATCTGGTATTGCTTATCCACCGAATTTTTATTTCTAACAAGTGTCGTCACTTCATCGAAACAATGGACTATTTCGTTTCTGTTATAAAGAAAGAAGGGGAAGAAAAAGGACATGCTGTGCTGAAAAATATAAGAAGAAAAGAAAAAAAAGAAAGAAAGAGGAAAGATAAAGGGATTGAGAACGCCAATCTGTTTCAATCGAACATAATGAAAAAAAATGAAAAGAAAGAAATACAAAAAAAATGATAAAGAGAGACTTAAATCAAGATTATACTTTTTACATATTGAACTATTTAGCAATAGCTCTTAAGTAAACATATCAAACGTTGTAATAATTAAATTATCATACTGTGGTATATCAACAAGTCCTGCTAGTATGGAATAAAGAAAATACTTCGTATCTGGAATCTGAACGCGTTAGCTCAGTGTATAGAGCTTTCGGCTAGAAACCACAAGGTTCCTAGTTCGATACCGGTCCTCGCCAACTCAGCGTATGAGTAGCACAGGGATCTGTGCGGTAAAGTAAGGAGCTGACGGTAGATGTGGCGCTCCACCTCAGACGCTAAAATAATCTCCTTGGTCTAGCGATCCCTCGCTGATTGGCTGATACCGACTTTAGGCCGCCCCGACGACTTTACTTACTTTATGCTTAAGTTAAAAAGAAATGAAAGCAACAGTCTAAACTATGGAGGAAATAATAAAATTATTTCATCCCAGGACTTTAACCCCCCTCCCCCCACCGCATAAAAAACAACAACAACAACAAAAGAAGAAGAGGCGTAGCTTTTCCTATGGCAGGTGCTCTGTATTTGACAAACACAATTTATCAAGAGGAAACGATGATACATCAGGTATGTTTGGTGATCAAAGGTGTGGAGGAGAATCACAGACAAGAAATGTCACGTTAACGATGGAAAGTGATGTTTAAAGAATTGACAACGTCCAAGGAAACGTAGTATTTACCATTATCGAATATTCTTCTCTTGTGCTTTTAACACAATCATAGAATTCCTTTTTCCCAAGACGATTTTCTTCTCACACATATACATACACGGGGAGAAATAGAGATAGGTAGATAGATAGATAGATAAATAGATAGAGAGAAAGAGAGAGAGGGGGTGGAGATGGAAGACACACACGCAGAAACAGAGAAATAGAGAGAGAGAAACAGACAGACAGACCGAGAAATAGAGAGAGAGAGGGGGGTAAGAGAGAAAGAAAGAAACTCACACACGGAGACACGTCCAGAGAGTGAGAGAGAGGGGGGGAGAGGGGGAGAAGGCACACACACACAGAAACAGAGAAAGAGAGAGAGAGAGAGATAGGGGGAAACAGACAGACCGAGAAATAGAGAGAGAGAGAGAGAGAAGGAAAGAGGAGAGAGATACACATTCACACACAGTAAAGAGATTAATGGATAGAAGAGAGGGGGGGAATACGAGAGAAATACGAGAAAGCAGAGAGAGAGAGAGAGAGAGAGAGAGAGAGTGTGTGTGTGTGTGGTGTGTGTGTGTTGTGTGTGTGAGAGATAGATAGATAGATAGATAGATAGAGAGAGAGAGAGAGAGAGAGAGAGAGAGATACACACATTCACACACAGTAACAGAGATTAATGGATAGAGAGAAATACGGAGAGAGAAATACCGAGAAAGGGAGAGAGAGAGAGAGAGAGAGGGGGGGACACACACATAGAAAGAGAAGAGATGCAGATGGATGGAGAGATGCATAAACGCATACAGAAACACAAAGAGAAAGAGAGAGAGAGAAGAGAGAGAGAAAGAAAGAATATATATATATATGTTGTGTGTGTGTGTGTACAGAAACACACAAACATATATATATATATATATTATATATATATATATATATTATATATAGTGAGAGAGAGAGAGAGAAGAGAGAGAGAAGAAAAACACTCACACATACACAGAGAGAAAGAAAGAGAAGAGAGAGAGGAGAAACATTCGCAGACACCTGCCCATGCTTGTGACACCACCCAGTTGAGTACTTATCAAATTCAAGTCAGACCTGCTGCTACTCACACCACCTTTTTTTTTTCCTAAATTTAATTTAACCTTCTCCAAGCAGACAAGAGAAAGTAGGTCTCAATGTACGATAAGCTAACTGAGGACATTTCCCAAAATACAACATCTACAAGAATCAGTTTTAATGGTTGGTAGGCGAGTTAGTTGTTTCAATGGTTTTCCGGCATGTTGGCACTTCTTTGAAATGAGGAAGATGTCACCGGTAAACTTTTATCATATCAAATCAAAATCTACAGAGATTTAATTAATCATCTTTGCTGAGTTTACTTGTTCACAGAATTTTAGGATAGTAACACTAAAAAAAAATAATTAACCAAAATTCTAGGAAACCATAAAGAAACGAATGGCTTAATTTTCATACATTTAAAAAAAAATTGTCATCGGATTCCTTTTCGATTCTTAGGATATCCAATTACGGAACTATCTCAAGAATTTGACAGCAATCCAATTAATGGGGTGGAAAAAGGTTTTCCTTTTGTTGCCTCATTAATCCTGTATATCTATTAAGGTATTTCTATGTATTATTTTGTCAAAGGAAGCTTCACCTCAGATAACAACGGTGTGATATTTACTATTAAAAAAAGAAAATAGAGTCGCGTGTTATAATGGTTATCGTTGTAGGAAATCCGCTCGGAGACCCGAGTTCAAATCCTGGACGTGACTATTTTCATTTCAAATAGCATTAATACTCTTACAAAAGGCATGCGTTTAATGATTCTTCATTCCATCTGTGGGTAAATAGTTCAGTGGATCAGATTCTTTAACCTTGGTTAGGCAACCCATATAGGAGAAAGAAATCTCTGAATTCAAACTTACGGAGATCCCTACTCTCTCTTAGTCAAAAATATTTTGAGAGCTCTTCTCTCAATCTAAAAAATCCTGGACTGCTGTTACAACTGGAAACCCACCAAATTCATAGCTCGTCTAGTTAGCATATTAATTTCATACACCGGTCTAAGAGAAGGAAAACTATGAATGCAAACTGTTAAACTCTGTTGAAAAACTTAACTATGTATCGCATCTTGCTTGTGCAAAGGGATTGGTATTATATATATATATATATATATATATATATAATTATATAATGAGAAGTAAACACAAACGATGTGTTTTGATATGGCTTTTTAGCCGACAATTTTGGGAGAATATGTGCTTAATTGAAGTCGTACTTAATTTTGAAAATTAATTAATTAATAATTAGTTAATTAGGCGGCATACCTATTCAAATGTAAGGCTTCTCGATTTGTTTAGACTTACATTTGAATAGGTATGCCCGCCTAATTAACTGATTATTAATTAATTAATTTTCAAAATTAAGTACGACTTCAATTAAGCACATATATATATATATATATATATATATATATATATATATGTGTGTGTGTGTCTGTGTGTCTGTGTGCGTGTATGTGTGTGTCTGTGTGTCTGTGTGTGTGTGTGTGTGTGTGTGTGTGTGTAAAGAAAAGGAAATCAATTACCAAAATACCAACTGAGACTGAAACCTTGGTTGCTTGGTTTATTGATTTTAACGGCATATTAATCCGTCTGGGGTTATGTCATATCTAACGGTTAGGAAGTAATATATGTTGTCTATTTAAATTTATATTTTTAGTAATTAGTTTGAACAATGTGTTAGCATTATTGGGGATTATGTTGTATGATATTGATTAAGTTCATGTCTATATTCTATGGTATAATTTTATTTCTCCCAAAAAGGACAGAATGTCCTCCATGTTGATATTTTTTAATATATCTTTCATATTGTTTGCATTCACACGACTACTCTTTGAAAAACATTCTTTTTCCATTGATGTCTGTAAAAAAAGCATCTTCAATTATATGTTGCAATATTCACAGAAGGGTATATGGTCAATTATGAAAATAAAATACTAACATTGTATGTATTTACCCTATCCCTCCACTATAGACAGGGTGTAACACAAGGTCACTTTTACACGGGATAATGCTGGTGTAACAATTGTCTGCCCCTGTTTGGATCGATGTGGGGTCCAGAAGTGTTATCTTTCCTTGCTGTCAGGTTTTCGTCAGTAGAGGGCTAGAGTATTTAAGTAGTAGCCCGGGAAATTCTAATTCTCTTTCTCTCGGGCCAGCAACGACTTCACATGGTTTAGGCACCTTTGTGCCTCTTACACTTAAGTGGGGACCTTGCCCCCATCCAACTATCAGTAAGTGACATTCCTTCAGAAACTCTGTATCAATTATTTAGGACGTAGTCCTACATTCTTATAATGTGTTTATGTATCTGTTCTGTATATCTATCTTGTACCTTGTAATGAGTATATGTACTCCTATCTTGTATGTATTTCTCATGTGCTCACGAAATAAAGTATGTTTGTTATTATCTTATAACTTCTTTGTCGGAGTAATTTATGTACATACATATACCCACGTTGGAAGGTTATTCTGAGCCTTCCAACTTATTATAAGAATGTTACATCTTATAATACGAATAGGAGTTGGTACACATATATATATATGTGCTAGAGAGACAATCATATAGGTGCTAGGGTTGGATATGACCAGCCGATTGATCGGGAAGGGAGAGCTGACCGACCGTCTAACCCAAGTAAGGGCCAAAATGGAGCGTTGCATGTCATGGTTTGCTCTGCCACTAGGATTCCATTCTTAAGCATCACGGGTCGCCACAAACGACCAACAGGTGGACCCAATTGCGAGGGATTTTACCTCTCTGCATAGGTGCAGTCGGAGTATTCTACTGCTCAAGCCGTAATACAAATACCAATGAATACATTTAGCAATTTTGATACAGGTAAATCCATTTGAGCTGTTGATTTTAAAAGTTGCTCGCATACCGTAAAAGTGCTCTCAACCTTGTTCTAGATCGTAAAAATCAATCGCTATTTGACTTGAAGTGTCACTGAGATGACACGAATGGTGTAGTAAAACGGTCAAGCGATTCCTGTATCACGTGATCAATTGCCAAATTACTTTGTCATCGAGATGCCAAGATCCAATATGGTATTCTGTCTTTCAAGTAGATCGTGACATTCCATCTTGTAGATAATGGCATTCACACTTACCGAGATTAAATCGCCTTGACACCAGGGATCCAATATGACACTTAAAGATCTTCCACAACATGGGAACAATCGCTACCTACTTCACCTTGTCGTAAAAAATTCAACCAAGTATGTTATATACTGTCACTGGACCTGACAAGCAACACGGAACAACATACACACACACACACACACACATATATATATATATATATGGTTGGCATCCTCCCGGTCTACTAAAGACGATGGCGTATGAGTCCACTTTTTTGCATTTTTATATCTATATCTGCCAACTGCGTGAGTGGTTGAGCAGTACAATTTCTTGAATGGGCAATCTCTGGAATCTCTGATAGAGCAGTGACTGCGAACACTTCAGGAGGCCCAGGGATGCCTTCATTAGGTCATCAATGCGTTATATATATATATATATATATATATCTCCTCCAGCTATGGGTTAAATAGTAGGGCAGACTGGGCTCTTCAGCCTTGGTAGGTAACCAGTCTAGGAGAGGGGTAACTCTGAATTTCGGAAAATTCCTGAGGTCAGCGTTGATTTGGATTTGTTGGCACCCTTGTGCACCATGTTTTCCTATTGCACTGTGCAAAAAGTGTGAATGGTCCAAACAAGCCTTCACCACTATAAACAAATCAACTGTGTAGGTTCATTGTGTGTGTGTGAACCCTTCATGCGTCGAAATCGATGAGAGAGACCATAATATATATATATTTATATATTATATTATATTATATATATATATATATTAGCGTCGGGGTGGCCTAATGTCGGTATTAACCAGACAGCAAGGGAGTCATCTTTTTTTTTACTAGCGCTAGACCATCGAGATTTGTTAGCATCTGAGATGGAGCGCAACACCTACCATCAGCTCCTTTACATTACCGCACAGATCCCTGTGCTACTCATTACGCTGAGTGGCGAGGCCGGTATCGAACCAGGAACCTTGCGATTCCTGCCGAACGCTCTACCGACTGAGCTAAACCGCCCTATATATAGTGCTCGTTGTAACTTTACAATAAAACACTGTAAATCTATTTTTGCCGATCATGGTAAGATGATGCATGTCTCCCAAGGAGATTTGCATCAGATTGACCTCCACCACCATTAAAGGTCGAGGAATGAAACGACGTAAACTAGGAGTTTCTCGAGGGCAAACCTTTCGCTGTACAAAGGCCCCTCTAGAACAGAGGGAAATCGGTATATCCATTTAATAGACGCCTTCCAAGCCCCAATTGTTTTCTGTTCAAATTGAGTTTCCAATTCCAGTGTATACACTAAAAGACAAATCTCACAGTTAACACTATAATTGAACATGTGGGTTAAAAAACATAAGTTATAGTTAATGGAACAGAAGAACAGTTCACTACCGTGGATGAATAAAGGTTCGGTTTCAATTCTGCGAAAGCTCCCGATTACGCTGGATGGCAGGTAGACTATGGATGGGGTAGGCTAGAAAAATTGACGTCGATCCGTCGGCATTCCCATTCAAGGGGCATCACAGGCGCTGGCAATAAACCCAGCCCTGCCCTCCCAAATCGAGGGGCAGGCACTACCTGGGGTACGGCCCTACCGGGATCCGACGCCATCCACCAACTCATCCGGTTCCAGTGCCGAAGCAACTGGACTAGTAGGCTTGGGCGCTTCGTACCAACACAGGTCGATATTTATAGTGACACTGTCCAATCAGATTATAGTGAGTGTACAGGTATACATATTCATTTCTTCACACTGAACTAGTTTGGGATTAAATTGATACGTAAATTACTGCCTAAGAAATGGTGGAGTGTTACACGGGTAAATATATGTCTGTAATAAAGTGCTTAATTTGATAAAGAGGTTGTTGGTGATTAGTAAATCACTCACTAAAAAACTCAATATCTTCAGCAACGAGTCGGAATTACGCAAATATACACCCATTATTCTTATATATATATATAATATAGTAATAATATTAATATTTTGAAGGCCAATGCAATGGCGTATGAAAACTAAAAAACAAAACGATGATTATTTTGTTTATCGATTTTCGAAGCATGAACTCTATCATGAGTTTCTATACGAACTCTGATGATGAAGTGTCATGCTTCGGAAATCGTAAGACAAAAATTAACATCGTTTCTGTTTATTTTCATACGCATTGTATTGGCCTTCAAAATATTATTATTATATAATATATATATATATAAATATTTGTATTATATATATATAATATATATTAATTTAAAAAAAAATGTTTTGAATGATAAATTTAAAAAAACACTTTTTTCATATCCGAGAATAACATATTGAATTTATCTCAAAAGAGCATATTAATCTTATGTTTGACTTTCTATCTTACTATTCTATTTCATTTATATATATATATATTATAGATATATATTATATATATATATATATATATCGCGAACTGTCTTAAACCGTATGCATCTTGCGCATTCCTTTCAGCAGAGTTTTTTTTAACATTTACACACTTCTTGGTAGTATCACTTCCACAATCATACTTTTACAACGAACTAGAAAGGAATTCCATAATTTTTCTGCTGTTAATAAATGTTCGCTTGCGTGAATTCTTTTTAAAAAGAAAACAAGAAATTTTCTTTTGGTGATGAATTATTAATTATATATTTCATTTTAAATAAAATCATTGCACATTGCGGATGCAAACGTGGAAGAAAATAAATTTGTTTCTTTAAAAAACATAAAACTTGTTTCAAAAAAATTTTTTTTTTATTGGTTTTTTCCCAAGGAGGGCGGGGGAGGGGGGGGGGAAAAAATATTTAATAAATCTTTTATCAATGACTGACTATTTACACGAGCATTGCAACCAACAAAGCCTTCATCAGATGATGACTCTGTGTTCAGGCATGTTTTTCGGGGCCGAAGCATCATTACTACTAACCCAGACCCGCAGCAGTATCTCACGATACACCAGACTTTGGTGGTTTGATGTGCACAATATGTCACTGCCATATCCACGCTGATGCAGNTCTCGGGCTTACTGGCCATCTCCTACATGGACAGACTTGAACGCCAAGCACTTAATATTTGCCGCTCTTGTGCCTTCTTCACCAGGTATATAGATGATATTCTCATCCTCACATCTTCCCGTGAAGAAGCCAACAAAATCGCATCAACATTCAACAACATAGACAACAAACATACATTTCACCATAGAACATCCTGACTGCACAGGATCATTATCACTGTTGGATTTCCGACTTAAGGTATTAAACAAGGGAGAAATCCACACCGACTTCTATAGAAAATCGGCCAGCAGAGACTTGTTCGTCCACCACAATCGGCACTTCCCCTTGGAGCAAAGACTGGATACATAAAGAACGAACTTGCCCGTATCCGAAACAAATGCAGCAAGAAGCAGGACCAGAACACACACACCAGACAATTTATATCCACACTAAAGACAATGGTTACCCCACTTCAATCACAAAACGACTCAAGCAAAACAGAATCCACAAAACACCATCTCACGTCCAATGCCTGTTTTTTAAGGTTACCACATTTCACGACAAAATATAACCACAGCAATACGTAGGGCGATACGGAAGGAGGGCCTGGATATACAACTTGCCCATTACGGACCATCACTCAGGAGAAAACTCTCCAAAAGCCGCCATAAGGAGGCCACTAGTTGTACACTAGCGAACTGCCCATCCGCGACACAGGTATGTGCCACGAAGTGAATGTGGTATACCGCACAAAATGTAATATATGTAACCAATTTACATAGGTAGCACACAGACCACTACACATTAGAATCAAAAAAACACTTACACACACAAGCATCCACTTTCCGTAACACTTTAGTTAAATGCAACAACACAGAAGAAAATATAACAATCAATATAGAGGCTCGAGAGAGAAATTTGGGTGATCTCAGAATTAAAGAGGCCTTGCTAATCGCTAGATTACACCCAGAGATCAATAACAGGAGTGAACTCAGCGCAGAGTTCATCATAACATTAACAGTATATGCACACACACACACAAACACATACCCACATGCACAATGGAGAATTACTAATGAACAAATCTACAACGAGAAGACTAATACGAAACACGCACTCAAATCTATAGCCCAACATCTCGCCCACACATACAAACACACAAGCCATTGCACACTAGTTGTTAAGGAAAAAAAAAAAAAAAAAAAAAAATTAAATATATATATATATATATATATATATATATATGATATATATATATATTTAAAATATTATAAAATATAGTAAATTGAATTAGATATAAATAAGTAAATAAGCAAATAAATATGATAATATTAATAATAATAATAATATTAATAATATAAATGATTAAATTGATGTAAAATCCACAAGAAACGTCACAAAACAAAATACACTTTTTCATTCGCACATACCCACGTACAAAATCCCGCGCTAGATATACGTCTTAACGTCACAGCCAACACGCATTTTCAATGTCACGCGCATTACAACATACGCACACGTACAAAAAAAATAAAAATAAAAATAAACGCATTCACGCTCACACGGGAATACAGTTATTTCAAAAATAACGTCATTTTCAAAAAGAAAAAAAATTCATTTAGGAAGAAATGCCATAAGCTGTACTGCTTCAGTTCAATTCTTTTGATAAAGAGGTATTACTCGAAAATTCAAGAATAAAAAAAATACAGGTCAAAACCAACCACCATTGTTACCGTTATTATTATTTTTTATTTATTCCAAACTGCATGTGATGGCCTTCTAAATTAACCCTAACCAATAATATATATATTATATATATTATATATAATATTATATATATAAAAACTTATTGGTAAACCCTTGTGGTAAGAAAAAAAAAACGGCAAATAGTTGATAGTAAAAAATATACTACCAAACTTCACCTGGGGAAAAAAATGAAAAAAAGAAAGACCTCGAGGGTCGTACCAACCGAAAATAATCGATTAATAATAATATACTTGGCCAAATGAGAAAACAATGAAATATATATATATATATATATATATAATATTAATATATATATATATATATATATATATATATAATCCCTAGGATATCTAAATTAAAATGTAAAAAGTGCTCATTACCTAAGTAGAGCAAATAAATAAAGTTAACCTAATGAGTTTAGATATTCAAGATATACCACACAATACCTACAAAAAGTTTCGCTTAGTGCCTATCAGGGAAAGAATCTGACATATATAATATATATATATATATGACAAAATGTGTGTTAGTAATTTACTATATCATATTCTAATTGTGACATGAGTTGATAACAGCGGAGCGTGGGCCAAGCACAAAACCCACCATATTTGGTGTAATTAATTAGCTCTGCTGATGGCTCTTGATTGACTATGTAGCCCAACAATGGACCTTCATGCATTGAGTAATATTGAATTTTTTATTTCCAGTAGGAAGTGCGTGGTGTAATGGTTAAAGTCATGGGAAATGGACCACGTCGCCCCGAGTTCAAATTCCTGGACGTCAGTAATTGCATTGCGCTATACCCTTGGGAAAGGTATGAATCCTACTCTCCCTCCAGATATGGGTAAATAGTAGGGCAGACACAGGTTCTTTAACCTTGATTAGGCAACCGGTCTAGAAGAAGAAAAACTGTGAATTCAAACCTGTTAAACTCGCTTCAAGAAATTGACCTTGTGTCGCATCCTGCTCGTTGTGAACGGTTGGTAAATATATACATGAATTTTATTAAACTTAAACAATATTTTTTCAAACAGTTAACAATTTTCATCAAAATGATGATATAACTTTCATTTTAGAACTTATAGCAAACCTAGATGATAACAAAGCTAAATGCATAAAGAACTTTTTTGTATTTCCCGTATTGATGCCCCTATACTCTATACGATAGACAACAATAAACTACAGAAGAGCTCAAAATTGATCTCTGCATTTAGTTATTGCATTAATATTTAAGCTATCTTTTAAAAGATCAATGATGATTCTTCTGCTGTCACATAATTCAAATATAATTTATGTATCTAGGTCCTTTTCTGTACAACAAATGATTTCGATTTTATAGGTGATGTCACAGTTACTTTTCGATTATTTCCAAATTTATTTCCAAATGACAAAAATTGTTATCGTACAAAAAGTTGGTCCCGAAAATCGCATAAACAAACGTGGTATAGCCGACTCTGGACTTCAATAAAACCACAGACACGATGTATATAAAAGTAGAACCCGTCTTGATTTTTTCGGTGTGTGGTGGTGTTGAAGAGCCGCAGAGCGTTCACAATGAAAATGCCCGAGGCGGTCGGTGAAGGCGGCGACGAGTGCGTTCACAGACTGGAAGATGCTCGAAGATAGGATGGTAAAGAGCGCCGTGTTCACAATGAACTTCCGAGGGTGGTTGATACGGGAGACGACGAGGTTACCTTCCTCGACTGCTCGCTGGGACTGACCTGACCTTTCACCCGCGGCCTTTTATATACATAAATATGCCCACTCATTTTATTTTATCTCTTTTCTTCTTTTATTATTTATCTTTTCTTCAATCTTCTCCCTGTTCTTGACCGAAGACCCTCTCTTCCGTTCTCCCTTTTTTTTAAATATATATTTTTATCTTTCTGTTTGTCTTTTTGCGGAAGCTTCCTCTTCCGTTTCACAATAATGCAACCAGCAACGACCAAAAACTATTGCAGTAATCAAAATTTTGGAATCCATAATTTTAGGATTGTGTATCCAGATTCAGCCCGGAATGTTTTGAATTTGCTCAAGGTGTCGACCGGGTTAAAAAAATGGTATAATAGTTGGGCAAGGACCTCTAGGGTAAAGTTGAAAACATGTGACATACTGACAACCTGACATTAGCATTTATTACATTAGGTAATTAAGTAAATCTTATACGTACTGTCAGTATTTCATGTCTACTTGTGTCCGTTGAGAGGTCTTGAAAAAGAGATGAAAAGAACCCTTATTGGTAGCGTGGTTGAGAGCAGCGGTCATTTTCAGGCTGGTAAACCAGTATTTATCGGACAGGATGGCTAAAACTGTTTCACGAGTTGAGCGATTCGACTGGCTATTAAACCAGTTTCTCGATGGAAAGGGCCAACTTTTTGAGTAATTTACGACGCAGAGTGGAGAAGAAGAAAATGGGAAACGAAGAAGTCTCTAAGGCATAAGAGAACATTTTACTGTAGCATCCTTACTTCTTCATTTAAACAGAGAATTGCGAAAGAGGCGCATTGTGTAATGGTTATAGTGAACAAACTTACAATGATAATAATAATAATAAATAATAATAATAATAATAATAATATAATAATAAAAATGTGGACATGAAAGTGAAGGTCGTACCAATTGTAATGGTACCCCTTGGAATGTCCCCAAAGCTCTGGAAAGAATTTGGATGAATTGGAAATCAGAGGAAGAATTGAGACCAACTACAGCACGCAAGATCGGCTAGAATACTCAGAAGAGTCCTGGAGACATGAGAAGGGTTGCTATCACTCATCCCAGAGGAACCACGGCTACGAACAAGTGTGAAAAAACATAATAAATAATATAATATAATAATATATAATAATAATGGACACTCCAAGCTAGAAGAAAATAACTATGGATACTTCAAGCGTAAAAACTATAATACTGTGGCCAAACGAATATATATATATATATATATATTATATATATATATATATATATATATATATATATTATTGAGAAATTGCATGGGAATGACATGGAAATGGCTAAGAAGAGGAAAACATCCAATAAAGAAATGGATTCTCTTTAAAAGCAACAAAAAAATACAAACCATAAGAACCAATTAAACAATGAATGTGTTTGTGGTGTAATGTTATCATTGTAAATAAAATCTACACTTAGTGAGTTCAATTGCCTGACGAGGTTTTTCTGCATTAAACATTTGGGAAATGTATTCGTCCAATTATTCTTCTATCTATGTGTAAATATTAGGGTAGACTGGATTCTTTGGTATGGCAACCTGTCTAGGAGAAAATAAACTCCTTATTCAAACCTGTTCAAACTTCACTTAAAATTGGCATTGTGTCGCATCCTATCTCGTCTAGGATTGATAACTTACATACTTATTCATTTAACAGCGAATTGTGATTATGTTGAAAAAGTATGTGTAGACAGAGGGGTTGGGCAAAATTGATCAGTGCCCAAATGCCCAAACATCAATTGAGTCAAACAGCAAAATCTGGTGAAATAGTCAAAATAGTTAAACACCTTTTATTCCATACTTTTCTATATTAGTTCACGAGATAGCTAGACAGGTTCTACACAAAAGAATGATCACGCTGTTTTGAACAAATTTCTGCAAGCAGCCCTCGTACAAAACAGCAGCTTTACGGCCACTTACCTTCCATCTCTAACAAACCATTCTAGTAAAAACAAGCAATTCATTTGGGGCGTACTCGAGAAGCAAAGTCGAACTCAATAAGTGACCTTCTTCTATACATGGATACACCAGCGTTAGCCGACCGAAAACTTACATTCATCAGCACTATGCGGAGGGGATAGACCTCATCGCTGTCTGGTCGATACCGACATTAGGCCGCACAGAAGACTTATACTTACTTACTTTTAGAATGACTTAGCAAGTTTCTGGTCCAGTGTTAAGTAAAGAAGGTCTAACTTACAATCTTCTGAGAGATAAAAAGACACATCATAATTTATTTCTTTGAAAAGTTTGCAACTGTAATCATTGTACTCTCTATTTCCAACTGCTACGAAGGGAAATGTCGAAGGGACTACGAATTTTTTGTAATGACTCTTACACATGGAATCTTCGTTCTTATATATGGGCTGTGCTGATTAAAAAACAAACTCGCGCAACCCTTGTCAACAGCATATTATTATGGCCGTGACAACTCTAGCAGTCGTCAATTGCTAAGAGAGAGATGAAAAAAATGTTATTAATAACAGAATCGGCAAATTCAGAGCGACAACAGTAAGGACATATTATAAATATTCTATGAATTTTACCCTGTTTAAAACTCGCACTAACTGAAGAATTGACGCCTTCGTGTCATACAGCAGTGGCTCCAGCTTTCGAGCGAAATGTGACAGCAAGTCAGTTGGTCTTAAAGTTGGAGTTTAACAGGTTTGAGATTCCATGAGTTTTTTCTGGAGCAGGGCTGGATCCCATCGGCAGGGCCCTTTATTTGCTTTATATGTTCGTTCTTTTGGAAACGTGAAGTATGTGTTGTCTACGATTATTGATAGAAGTTGGTGTATGTCTTGAGGAGTGAGGTTGTAAGCAGTATAGGCGGATGATGCTATCCGTTCAGTCCAACAGGTTCGACCGCTGGTTGAGCTGGTACTGATGGTATAGAGCGGTAACGTCCAAGCTAAATGCGTATTTATTATTTTCGAGTATATTTGATTGGGTTTGTTGCAGTTTGTGAATGACTTCGTCAGAGTTGCTGACATGTCCAGGGAGAGTCGCTAATATTGGGTTTCAGTATTTTTGAAAGAGCCATGATGTCTTATATAGTGGTCCTTCCACACTGGAGACTATTGGTCTAATTTGCGGTGTTGAATTGGTTTTATGTGTTTTTATTAGATGGTAAAACCTTGGTAGGGTGCTATTTTTGCTAGTGAAGTTGTTCTTGTATCTGTTGGGGAGTTTTCTATTTTTGCAGATTTTGGTCCATGTGGTGTTTATGCGGTTTTTCTATTTTGGGTAGGCGTTGTATCTGTGACCTCTGTATAGAGTTCGTTGTTGTTAAGGGTGTTCGAATGCCAAGTTGTTGTACGTATCCTTAGGGATTATGCAGAACTCTTTTCTTTTTATCAGAGGGCAGGTAAATTAATTCTTCTTTTTAGTTTTTTAAATGGTGTTGTGTTTGTGCTCTAGAAAGGTTGGGTGTTATTTTTTTGTTTCCTTTTTATGATTTGGAATATTGATTGTTTGAGTCTAGATAGTTTTGAATCTAGTACTTGGTTGGCTGGAGGTGGGTGTAGTGGGGTTATCTAATGTGTAAGTAGGGAGTTGGTTGTTTTTTATTTGTTTATCTGTGGGGTTGGGTGTGTTATCGATGAAGGTTAGCCATTTTAGTTGGTATGCAGTTCGACAAAAGTTCGTCTCAAGGTCCAGTAGTAGTTTGTCATTTATTTTTGAGACAATATAAACTTGGGTCCTAGACTAAGTAGCTCCTTTTCTTCATTAGTTAGGGAGTGTGATAAGTCCGTAACACGTGGCTGATTTTGTGGTATTGTGTTGTGTGGTTCATCTTTAAAGTCATTCGTTTTTCCTGCATATTTGCGTTGTGTGTTGCGTTGGTGTTGTTTGTTCTGAGTCCATTGGAATTTTTGTTTTTAGACGTTTTTTTTCATGGTCCACGCTGTAGTGGTAGATTTGGTTTATAATTTGTGGTATGGGTATAGTTGTTGTAGTGGGTAGTGTTGTTATCGCCTCGTTGTATGTGTTTATGTGTTTGTGTAGAGTGAGATGTAGGTGTTGTATCATTTTCTTGATCAGGAACGTATGAAGGTAGTGCAGTGTCCGCTCAAATTTTGGTAGTTGGAAGCATGTTGGTAGGTGGATGTTTCTGATTGTGTTGGGAATTATATTGTATTTTCTGCAGCGTTTGAGGAAGTTAATTTGGCAGCCGATCCTAGCGCATTTCTCTGATAGCTTCATCAGTTCCTTGATTTTGGCAAAATTTCGGGCTTACTGGCCATCTCCTACATGGACAGACTTGAACGCCAAGCACTTAATATTTGCCGCTCTTGTGCCTTCTTCACCAGGTATATAGATGATATTCTCATCCTCACATCTTCCCGTGAAGAAGCCAACAAAATCGCATCAACATTCAACAACATAGACAACAACATACATTTCACCATAGAACATCCTGACTGCACAGGATCATTATCACTGTTGGATTTCCGACTTAAGGTATTAAACAAGGGAGAAATCCACACCGACTTCTATAGAAAATCGGCCAGCAGAGACTTGTTCGTCCACCACAAATCGGCACTTCCCCTTGGAGCAAAGACTGGATACATAAAGAACGAACTTGCCCGTATCCGAAACAAATGCAGCAAGAAGCAGGACCAGAACACACACACCAGACAATTTATATCCACACTAAAAGACAATGGTTACCCCACTTCAATCACAAAACGACTCAAGCAAACAGAATCCACAAAACACCATCTCACGTCCAATGCCTGTTTTTTAAGGTTACCACATTTCAACGAAAATATAACCACAGCAATACGTAGGGCGATACGGAAGGAGGGCCTGGATATACAACTTGCCCATTACGGACCATCACTCAGGAGAAAACTCTCCAAAAGCCGCCATAAGGAGGCCACTAGTTGTACACTAGCGAACTGCCCCATCCGCGACACAGGTATGTGCCACGAAGTGAATGTGGTATACCGCACAAAATGTAATATATGTAACCAATTTTACATAGGTAGCACCACAAGACCACTACACATTAGAATCAAAGAACACTTACACACACAAGCATCCACTTTCCGTAAACACTTAGTTAAATGCAACAACACAGAAAGAAATATAACAATCAATATAGAGGCTCGAGAGAGAAATTTGGGTGATCTCAGAATTAAAGAGGCCTTGCTAATCGCTAGATTACACCCAGAGATCAATAACAGGAGTGAACTCAGCGCAGAGTTCATCATACAATAAACCCACAACCAACGCACACATATAACAGTATATGCACACACACACACAAAACACATACCCACATGCACAATGGAGAATTACTAATGAAACAAATCTACAACGAGAAGACTAATACGAAACACGCACTCAAATCTATAGCCCAACATCTCGCCCACACATACAAACACACAAGCCATTGCACACTAGTTGTTAAGGAAAAAAAAAAAAAAAAAAAAAAATTAAATAAATAAATTAAATATATATATATATATATATTTAAAATATTATAAAATATAAAAAGATAAATTGAATTAGATATAAATAAGTAAATAAGCAAATAAATATGATAATATTAATAATAATAATAATATTAATAATATTAAATGATTAAATTGATGTAAAATCCAACAAGAAACGTCACAAAACACAAATACACTTTTTCATTCGCACATACCCACGTACAAAATCCCGCGCTAGGATACAGTCTTAACGTCACAGCCAACACGCATTTTCAATGTCACGCGCATTACAACATACGCACACGTACAAAAAAAAATAAAATAAAAATAAACGCATTCACGCTCACACGGGAATACAGTTATTTCAAAAAATAACGTCATTTTCAAAAAGAAAAAAAAAAAATTCATTTAGGAAGAAATGCCATAGCTGTACTGCTTCAGTTCAATTCTTTTGATAAAGAGGTATTACCTCGAAAATTCAAGAAATAATAAAAAAATACAGGTCAACACACACCACCATTGTTACCGTATTATTATTTTTTATTTATTCCAAACTGCATTGTGATAGCCTTCTAAATCAACCTCCTAACCAATACATACACAATGCTTCAAGCAAATTATGAAACTCTCTTATATATATATATATATATATAGAGAGAGAGAGAGAGAGAGAGTTTAGCTTGAGTGCGAAGAGTTTACTCCAAGCAAATTGTTGCAGTCAAAATGGGTCTTTGCGCGCGTACTTTGCTTAGGGTGTGGACGTTCTGTCCTGTTCAAAACCTGAAAATGTCTTCGGCTATCTAGTGACTTCAGAACTTGGTCCTAAAATAACAAAATGGCGTTTCACATGTTTGACGAATCTTCCTGACTTATCCCTGTTTAGCTAAGTTCAAAGGGCAATTTTCTCTATTTTGGGGCTTTTTTTTAAATCCCCAAATAATATAAACTAACTCAGTTGACGTTTTGTTAAAACCCGAGGATCAAAAAAGTCTCCTGTCTGCTCCTGGGGGTCAACAACTGGTTTCCTCTTAACTATTGGAAAATTTACAAAAAATATATTTTCTATTTTTACTCGCAATCGAAAGCGCCGAGAAAATAAAACTACAACATTCTTCTAAAACAAGTTACACTGTTTCCAATACAGGTAACTTCGCTATACTTAATATATATATATATATATATATATATATATATATATATATATATTATATATATATGCTATTTAATCTTCAGACATTTATTATCTTGCAACATGTTCTGGTTAAAAATAAGACCGTCCAAATCGTCCAAGAAAAAATGTAAAATCCTGATTATCTGGTATTGCTTATTTTATTTTTAATCGCATCGAAACCGCCGAGAAGATAAGTCTACAACATTTCTTCTAAAACAAAGTTACACTGTTTCCAATACAGCTAACTTCGTTACACTTAATATATATATATATATATATATATATATATATATATATATATATATATTTGGGAGAATATGTGCTTAATTGGAGTCGTACCTAATTTTGAAAATTAATTAATTAATAATGAATTAGGCCGGAATGCCTATTTAAATGTATGGCTAAACAAATCGAGAAAAATCAATCTCTGTATGTACATTTCGGCCTATTAGGCCTCATCAGCAGAGCTATAGATATTTAATAAAAGTCAGTGAAGAGGAATATTAACCTACTCTAAACAAATCGTAAAATCTAGGAAGTCCGTTTGGTGTAGGGGTTGTGATATCGGCCTGTCAGCTTGGCAGTCCGGTTTCAAATCACGCACAGGGCGGCCTTCCTATCTATAGCTCTGCTGATGAGACCTAATAGGCCGAAATGTACATACAGAGATTGGTTTTTCTCGATTTGTTTAGCCATACATTTAAATAGGCATTCCCGCCTAATTCATTATTAATTAATTAATTTTCAAAATTAGGTACGACTCCAATTAAGCACATATTCTCCCAAAAATTGTCGGCAAAAAAGCCATTCCAAAAACATACCCGTGTTTACAACTTATCATATATATATATATATATATATATATATATATATATATGCTATTTAATCTTCAGACATTTAACATCTTACAACATACTCTGGTTAAAAATCAGACCGCCCAAATCATCCAAGATGAAATGAAAAAAATCTAAATCCTGATTATCTGGTATTGCTTATCCGCCGAATTTTTATTTCTAATGAGTGTCGTCACCTCATCGAAACAATGGACCATTTCGTTTTTATTATAAAGAAAGAAGGGGAAGAAAAAGGACATGCTGTGCTGAAAAAATATAAGAAGAAGAAAAGTAAAAAAGAAAGAGGAAAGATAAAGGGGTTGAGCACGCCAATCTGTTTCAATCGAACATAATGAAAAAAAAAATGAAAAGAAAGAAATACAAAAAAAAAATGATAAAGAGAAACTTAAATCAAGATTATACTTTTTACATATTGAACTATTTTACAATAGCTCTTGAGTAAACATATCAAACGTTGTAATAATTAAATTATCATACTGTGGTATATCAACAAGTCCTGCTAGTATGGAATAAAGAAAATACTTCTTATCAGGAATTTGAACGCGTTAGCTCAGTCGATAGAGCGTTCGGTTAGAAACTACAAGGTTCTTAGTTCGATACCGGCCCTCGCCAACTCAGTGTATGTGTAGCAGGGTATCTGTGTGGTAAAGTAAGGAATTTATCGTAGATGTGGCGCTCCACCTCACACGCAAAAACAAGGGAGAATGGAAGAGAGGTCTAGCGTTAGTGAAAAGGG
>CM042166.1:2682365-2697365 GCA_023376005.1 Doryteuthis pealeii
TGTGTCTGTGGTGTGTGTGTGTGTGTGTGTGTGTGTGTGTGTGTGTGTGTGTGTGTGTGTAAGAAAAGGAATCAATTACCAAAATACCAACTGGAGACTGAAACCTTGGTTGCTTGGTTTATTGATTTTAACGGCATATTAATCCGTCTGGGGTTATGTCATATCTAACGGTTAGGAAGTAATATATGTTGTCTATTTAAATTTATATATTTTAGTAATTGGTTTTAATAATGTGTTAGCGCCATAGCGGATCATGTTGTATGGTATTGATTTGTTTCATGTCTATATTCTATGGTATAATTTTATTTCCTTCAAAAAGGACAGAATGTCCTCCATGTTGATATTTTTTAATAGATCTTTCATATTGTTTGCATTCACACGACTACTCTTTGAAAAACATTCTTTTTCCATTGATGTCTGTAAAAAAGCATCTTTGATTATATGTCCCAATATTCACAGAATGATATATGGTCAATTATGAAAATAAAATACAAACATTGATTGCAATTATTGTATGTATTTACCCTATCCCTCCACACAAGGTCACTTTTACGCGGGATAATGCTGGTGTAACAAATTGTCTGCCCCTGTTTGGATCGATGTGGGGTCCAGAAGGGTTATCTTCCCTTGCTGCCAGGTTTTCGCCAGTAGAGGGCTAGAGTATTTAAGTAGTAGCCCGGGAAATTCTAATTCTCTTTCTCTCGGGCCAGCAACGACTTCACATGGCTTAGGCACCTTTGTGCCTCTTACACTTAAGTGGGGACCTTGCCCCCATCCAACTATCATTAAGTGACATTCCTTCAGAAACTCTGTATCACTTCTTTAGGACACAGTCCTACATTCTTATAATTTGTTTATGTATCTGTTCTGTATATCTATCTTGTACCTTGTAATGAGTATATGTATTCCTGTCTTGTATGTATTTCTCACGTGCTCACGAAGTAAAGTATGTTTGTTATTATCTTATAACGTCTTTGTCGGAGTAATTTATGTACATACAATTATGTACCCACGTTGGAAGATTATTCTGAGCCTTCCAACTTATTATTTACATCTTATAATACAAATAGGAGTTGGTACACTTGGAGTGGTCCTCAGAGATTTGGGAAAAAGCCTGGAGGAATTGAAAATCAGAGGATGAATCAAGATCATTCAGACCACCCTCAGCACTGTTAACATCCTCTTGGATATTCATAAGAGTCCTGGAGAGTCGAAGAGACTTGTTGTCACTCAGACTCCAGTGAAAGATCACCAGTTTGAGTTGGTGTGAAAAACTTGGAAAGAGTATAATAACAAATTCCAACTCTCTTGCTCTCGGACTGACAACCACTACACACGGCATAAACATGTGTTGTCTATATCCAATGAGGGGGGCTTTGACACCCATCCAACTATCAGTAAGTGACATTCCTTCAGAAACTCTGTATCACTTCTTTAGGACGCAGTCCTTCATTCTTATAATTTGTTTCTGTATCTGTTCTGTATATCTATTTTGTACCTTGTAATGAGTATATGTATTCCTGTCTTGTATATATTTCTCACGTGCTCACGAAATAAAGTCGATGATTGTTATTATCTTATAACTTCTTTGTCGGAGTAACTTATGTACATACATGTACCCACATTGGATGGTTACTTTGAGCCTTCCAACATATTATAAGAATCTTAGATCTTATATTGGTTTGAATTCGGTGATGAACACAAAGTTATGGGTATTTTTAGACGTCTTTCATTCTGCCCAAGTTAACCATAAATGCCCAGAAGAAATAGCCATCATGGAAACACGTTTATCTGAAAACCTAAACAAGATACCTAAATTCCAAGTTTGTCTCCGTATCCGAACTGACCAATCAGAGGACAGTCCTAAGATCAGTGAAAGTACTGTGAATTCAGATTTACCGGTATTTTCAAATTTCTATCGTACCGTATTGCAACTTATACACCTACTAGCAGCGGCTACCCGGCGTCGCCTATGTAGAGGAGTATGTTTTATGTTAGTCCCGTAGATCCATTATTACTTAATCGTGATTTGAATCCTCGCAGGATGTCCCATTTAAATCCCTATGTAAAAAAATAGCCCTTGCATTGATCCAGCTACTCTGAAAAGAAATGTTAACGTCTACTATCTAAAATATTAAATGAAAAAAAAGCATTCCATGCTGTTATCATTTAAATTTCATTTTTTAATTATCTTCACGAATATAAATCAAATCTCTATTATTTTTACTCAAAAACCAAGCCCTGGTGATATTTAATGTGTATATATATTTACTTTGTCGTTGTTTTATTTTCGAAGTTTCTTCCGGACATACACATACACACAACTGCCCTTTATATATATATAGATAGATGTCCACAATTCCAACCATATTAAACTACATACTGTAAATGGCAGATTCTTGTGGAGCTAAAAGGAATCATCTAAAGGATTTGTAAGGGATAAGCTTATTTCTTTATAGTTGAAGAGTGTTGTAATGGAATAGTCCCCCCTCTCTCTCTCTCTCTCTCTTCTCTCTCTCTCTCTCTCTCTCACCCATGTAGTCTGACTATATATATAATATATATATATATATATATATATATATATATATATATATATATATAGGAAGCACGTGGTGTAATGGTTAAAGTCATGGGAAATAGACTCGTCGCCCCGAGTTCAAATCCTGGGCGTGGTAATTGCATTTCACTTAGCGTTAATACCCTTGGGAAAGGTATGAATCCTACTCTCCCTCTAGCTATGGGTAAATAGTAGAGCAGACTGGCCCTTTAACCTTGGTTAGGCAACCGTCTAGGAGAAGGAAAAATCTGAATTCAAACCAGTTAAACTCCGCTTAAGAAATTGACTTTGTGTTGCATCCTGCTCGTGCGGAGTGGTTCATTATATATATGTATATATATATATATATATATATATATATATATATATATATATAGTGAGCATGGCATTATACTGGGCTGGATTCGGGATGAGTAGCGTGTCTCACTATTCCTTGTCTGTCTTATTGTATCTCTCTGCAATAAAACCGTCTATCTTAAATCTACGAACATGTTGACTGGTCCTTCCACTCGACTACAACCTTGTTTGATTGTATCCCTTAAAAGTACACAACAAAGAGGTTACAGAGTAAAAACTCAAACAGCATCCATGATTTGAACTCGAGTCACTAAACTTCCTTCAACTTTAGATGTTACGCGAAACACATCTTAAACAAGTCTTTTAAAAAATAATGGTCATTTTTTTTCAATTATATCAGATCGATGAAAATGTTTGCAGCATTTTTTTGATAAAACCTTTTAGTTGGTTGGTTAGATTTTACGGCATGTCAAATCTGGTTGGGTTATTTTATGCTAAACACGCTCTATTCATCCTTAGTAGGAATTCAATTAGTTTATAAACTCAATTTTTAAAAATACATTTTTTTAAACTCATGTTATTTCTATTCAACCTATGGATAGGGCTCTAACATGAACTAACACTCCAGTCCAGGATGGGTCTGGCAGTAATGGCAATGAAGGGGTACTCCACACTCCCCAGAGTTCCATAAAGGGAATTTCTGCATTGTATGCAGTTTAACGTCATACCCAGTACAATAAGACCCTCTGGTACCGCCTTCTAGCACATATATAATAAAAAGGGTTGGGGTTTGACATAAGAGTAATATGGTTGAGACAATCATATAGGTGCTAGGGTTTGATATGACCAGCCGATTGATCGGGAAGAGGGAGCTGACCGACCGTCTAACCCAAGTAAGGGCCAAAATGGAGCGTTGCATGTCATGGTTTGTTCTGCCACTAGGATTCCATTCTTAAGCATCATGGGTCGCCTGCAACGACCAACAGGTGGACCCAATTAGGGGGGATTATACCCCTCTGCAGAGGTGCACTCGGAGTATTCTACTACTCCAGTCGTAATACAAATATCAATAAATGCAACTAGCATTTTTGATACAGGTAAATCCATTTGAGCTGTTGATTTTAAAAGTTGCTCGCATACCGTAAAAGTGCTCTCAACCTTGTTCCAGATCGTAAAAACCAATCGCTATTTGACTTGAAGTGTCACTGAGATGACAAGAATGGTGTAGTAAAACGGTCAAGCGATTCCTGTATCACGTGATCAATTGCCAAATTACTTTGTCATCGAGATGCCAAAATCCAATATGGTATTCTGTCTTTCAAGTAGATCGTGACATTCCATCTTGTAGATAATGGCATTCACACTTACACGAGATTAAATCGCCTTGACACCAGGGATCCAATATGACACTTAAAGATCTTCCGCAACATGGGAACAATCGCTACCTACTTCACCTTGTCATAAAAATTCAACCAAGTATGTTATATACTGTCACTGGACCTGACAAGCAACACGGAACACACACACACACACACACACACACATATATATATATATATATATATATGGTTGGCATCCTTCCGTCTACTAAAGATGATGGCGTAGTGTCCACTTTTTGGTATTTTTTTAATATATATATCTGCAACTGCGTGAGTGGTTGGGCAGCACAATTTTTGAATGGCAATCTCTGGAATCTCTGATGCAGTGACTGCGAACACTTCGGGTGGCCCAGTCCATCAATGCGGATATATATATATATATATATATATATATATATATATATATATATATTCTCCCTCCAGCTATGGGTTAAATAGTAGGGTAGACTGGGTCCTTCAGCCTTGGGTAGGTAACCAGTCTAGGAGAGGGATAACTCTGAATTCAAAATTCTCTCCAGCTAAATAGTAGGGCAGACTGGGCCCTTCAGCCTTGGGTAGGTAACCAGTCTAGGAGAGGGATAACTCTGAATTCAAATTCTCTCCAGCTATGGGTTAAATAGTAGGGCAGACTGGGCCCTTCAGCCTTGGGTAGGTAACCAGTCTAGGAGAGGGATAACTCTGAATTCAAAATTCTCTCCAGCTATGGGTTAAATAGTAGGGCAGACTGGGCCCTTCAGCTTTGGGTAGGTAACCAGTCTAGGAGAGGGATAACTCTGAATTCAAAATTCCTGAGGTCGGTCGTTGATTGGATTTGTGGCAACCCTTGTGCACCAATTTTTTCCTATCGACTGTGCCAAAAAGTGCGGATGGTCCAACACAAGCCTTCACCACTATAAACAAATCACTGTGTGGGTGCTCATTGTGTGTATGAACCCTCATGCGTCGAAAATCGACGAGAGAGTCCATAATAAATATATATATATATATATATATATATATATATATATATATATTAGTCGTCAGGGTGGCCTAAAGTCGGTATCAACCAGACAGCGAGGGAGTCTATACCCTTTTTACTAGCGCTAGACCATCGAGATTGTTTTAGCATCTGAGATGGAGCGCCACACCTACCATCAGCTCCTTACATTATCGTACAGATCCCTTTGCTACTCATACACTGAGTTGGCGAGGGCCGGTATCAAACCAGGAACCTTGCGATTCCTGGCCGAACGCTCTACCGACTGAGCTAAATATATTAGTGCTCGTTGTAACTTTACAATAAAACACTGTAAAATTATTTTTGCCGATCATGGTAAGATGATGCATGTCTCCCCAAGGAGATTTGCATTAGATTGACCTCCACACCATTAAAGGTCGAGAGAATGAAACGACGTAACTAGGAGTTCTCGAGGGCAAACCTTTCGCTGTTCAAAGGCCCCTCTAAGAACAGAGGAAATCGGATATTCCATTATAATAAGACCGCCTTGCCAAGCCAAATTGTTCATTCTGTTTCAAATTGGTTTCAATTCAGTGTTATACACTAAACAGACAAATCTCCACACTTAAATATAATTGAACATGTTGGGTAAAAACACTTAAGTTCATAGTTAATGGAAGAACAGTCTACTACCGTGGATTGAATAAAGGGTTCGGTTCGAAGTTCTGCGAAAGCTCCCGATTACGACATGGATGGTAAGTAGACTCATGGATGGTAGGTAGAAAAATTGCGTCGATCCCGTCGGCATTCCCACTCAAGGGGGCACCTCAGGCGCTGGGCAATAAACCCAGCCCTGCCCCTCCAAATCGAGGGGGCAGGCACTACCTGGGGTACGGCCCTACCGGGATCGACGCCATCCACCAACTCATCCGGTCCAGTGGCCGAAGCACACTGGACTAGTAGGCTTGGGCGCTTGTACCACCACAGTGTCGGATATTTATAGATGACACTGTCCAATCAGATTATAGTGAGGTGGTACCAAGGTATTTACATATTCATTTCATCACAACTGAACTAGTTTGGGATTAAATTGATCGTAAATTAAACTGCCTAAGAAATGGTGGATGTGGTACACGGGTAAATAATATGTCTGTAAGTAATTGCTTAATTGTTGGTTGATTTAGTAAAATCACTCACTAAAAAACTCAACATATTTTCAGCAACGATGTCGGATACGCAAATATACCACCATTTTTTTCTTATATATATATATATATATATATAATATATTAATATTTTGAAGGCCAATGCAATGCGTATGAAAACTAAAAACAAAACGATGTTATTTTTGTCTTATCGATTTCGAAGCATGAACTTCATCATCAGAGTTTCTGATACGAAACTCTGATGATGAAGTTCATGCTTCGAAATCGATAAGACAAAAATAACATCGTTTTGTTTTTAGTTTTCATACGCATTGTATTGGCCTTCAAAATATTAATATATATATATATATATATATATATATATATATATATATAAATTTTTTTTAAATGTTTTAAATGAAATAAATTTAAAAAAACAACATTTTTTCATATCCGAGAATAAACATATTGAATTTATCTCAAAAGAGGCATATTAATCTTATGTTTGACTTTCTATCTTACTATCTATTTCATTTATATATATATATATATATATATATATATATATATATATATATATATATATATATATCGCGAACTGTCTTAAACCGTTGCATCTGCGCATTCCTTTAAGCAAGAGTTTTTTTTAACATTTACACACTTCTTGGGTATCACTTCCACAATCAGACTTTTACAACAAAAAAAAGAAAGGATTCCATAATTTTTTCTGCTGTAATAAATGTTCGTGGTGAATTCTTTAATAAAAAGAAAACAGAAATTTTCTTTGGGTGAAATTATAATTATATATTCATTTTAATTTAAATTATTGCACGATTGCATGCAAACGTGGAAGAAAATAAATTTGTTTCTTTAAAAACATAAAACTTGTTTCATTTTTTATGTTCAGAGGAAAAAATATTAATAATCTTCATACAATGACTGCTATTTACACAGTAGCATTGCAACCATCAAAGACTTCATCAGATGATGACTCTGTGTTCAGGCATGGTTTCGGGGCCGAAGCATCATTACCACTAACCCAGAGCCCCCCAGCAGTATTTCACGATACCACCAGACTTTGTCGGTTTGATGTCACAATATGTCACTGCCATATCCACGCTGATGCGGTTAGAGCTTTCTCCTGGATCTTTTTATATATTTCCTCTTGTCTGGTGGAGAAAGTCCAAGTTTAGATAAAAATGCCGAGGTTGAGTTGGTAATAAATCCCCGGCATCCAACTTTAATGGGAAATACATTTGTTATCCATCCGTTTTTGACGCATTGTTCACGTAGGTCTTCATATTTTCCCAACTTACGCTGATGGGCTCAATCAAGATTTTCTTCAAATGGAACTGTCAATTCAACGATAAAAACTTTCTTTTGATTAACAGATTATTTGAAGTGAGCACATACGTGCACTCACTCCAAACAAACTTTTTATTTATTCGGAAATGAGGTACAGCGCATGTGCACACAACTCGGCATTAACAGACCAAATGACAATATCAGGACGCTTGATCATTAACGTTATTTCAGTTGGAAAAACGAGTTGATGTTCCAAGTTGCACGCAATGCGCCAGCCCGTGGAGCTATCAAATATAGACGACACGTGCCTATTTTTAAGCGAAAATTTCGAAATGTTTCCTTCTTTAACAAAATGTATTGCTTTGTTGATGTTATTAACAGCTTTATTTGCAGTCTCACAACCTATCTTCGATGCCTCCACAACACTTCATTGTGTGTTCACGTGTAGCTTCTTAGAGCATACTCGCATCCCGTGAGAATATGTTTCAGGTTAGCAGTTTTCCCACATGCTTTGCATAGGTCTGACGTAGCTAACCCCCAGACGTGAATATAATCCTAAACTTTAGTCGGTAGTGTATATATATACGTACACACGGATAGGTGTAATTCATCAGAGTGTTGATAGAAAGAAAAAATGAATAGACAGAAAGAAAGAAAGTCAAACAGAAGATTAATATGCCTCTTTTAAGATAAATTTAATATGTTTATTCTCGGATATGAAAAAAAGTTATATTCTAAGTTGAGAATTCCTTGTATTACAGACACCAAATTTAGTACAATATATATAAAACGTGAAAAAGTGGTTCACCGAATTTTTATTTTTTTATTTAAAAAATCATTTATTTTTTTTTTACTTTTAATTTTTTTTTTTATCAAAAAACTTTTGTAAATGTTCGAGTGGTTCTATTTCGCCTTTTCAGAAAATCGATTATTCAATTTTACAAAAAAGAAATAAAATATCTTTACTTTTTGTGTGTTATATATTTTCCTGTCTAAGAAGAGATCCAGATCTTTCACGTTTGACTTTTCTAAATGTTGACACAAGTGCTATTTACAAGCAGCTGGCACTTAGACACGAACAGAAGAAAATAATTGGCGCTCTTGGAGAGAGTGAGAGAGTTCTTTAAATGTAATTCTCCTGTTTTTAGATTTAAAAAAAGTTCAACTCAAAACTAAAAAAGATACTTACGAACAAGGAAATATATATCTTGCCTGAATTTCAGAAAGAAGGAATTATTATTATTATTTACTCCTTTTGAGTTTTCACATCAGTGTTAGGTGATGGTCTTTCACTGGAGTCTGAGTGACAGCAAGTCTCCTCAGGTCTCCAGGACTCTTCTGAGTATTCTGGCAGATTGCAGCAGTGCATTGTTCTGAATGGTTTCAATCCTTCCTCTGATATCCAAACTTTCCAAGCCCTTTTCTAATCCTTTTGGGACTGTTCCAAGTGCACCAACTACAATTGGTATCACTTTCGCTTTCATATTTCATAACTTTTTCAGTTCTCTGGCAAGGTCCAGATATTTGTCCATTTTTTCATTTTCCTTTAGCTTCACCCTGTGATCTGCTGGCACTGCAAAATCCACCAGTTGACAAGTTCTTTCTTTTTTGTTTATCAACACTAGGTCTGGCCTTCTTGCTGGGATAAGGTGATCCGTTTTAATTTCAAAGTCCCAGAGAATTTTGTGCATTTCGTTCTCAAGAACAGATTCTGGTTTATGCATATACCATTTTGTTGTGTGGTCAAAATTTAATCTTCTGCATAATTCCCAGTGGATCACCTTCCCAACCCAGTCGTGTCTAGTTTTGTATTCTCGTTTATTATTATTATTATTATTATTATTATTATTATTATTATTATTATTATTATTATTTCGTTTCTTGCTAGATTTTTTCAAACCACCGTCAGCTGGTTGTTTTTCACCGAAGTATGAGTAAGTGGAAGTATCCTTTGATCTCCAGGAATCTTCTAGCCGATCTTAACAAAAGTTGGATTGTCTCAATTCTTCTTCTGATTTCAAATACCTCCATTTTTTTCTATTTCTTGGGGCTGGTTTAGAGGCAGCAACTATAATTGGTATCACCGTCACTGCACAGCAAAATGTATATATATATATATATATATATATATATATATATATGATCCCAATTTCTTGGTAGAGCACTATAGGGAGACATTAGTTGAACTCGTAACTCGGAAAACTCGTAAGCTGGAGCACTCATAAGTGAGGGTACCACTTCATTTTTTTTGCGTATTAAATTTGGAAATGTAGATATTTTAGTGAAATTATTAGCATAAGCGTATCAGAATCTCGTTCGTACCTCAAACTTTAGCTCTCATCCCAAAGCAAAAATCCACCGAGTGACAGTCGTAACTCGGAAAACTCGTAAGTTGACGCACTTGTTGGTCAAATTATCACTTCTTGCATGAAATATTTATTTTTAGTCATGACTTACCCTAGCATCATTAACAATAATATATTTTACTAGCAGGACCTGTGAGTATACCACAGTATGATTATTTAATTATTACAACGTTTAATATGTTTACTTCAGAGCTATTGCTTTTGGTTTAGTATGTAAAAAGTAAAATAAACTTGATTTAACTCTCACACTCATTTCTTTTTAAATTTCTTTCCTTCTTTTCATTAAATCCGATTAAAACAGATTAGCGTTATCGCTGCCTCGCTGCCATCTCTCTATCTTTCCCTTACTCTCTTCTTTCTTTCTTTCTTTCTTCTTCCTTTTTTTGGTAATTTTTTTCTGTGTCATATGTCTTTTTTCTTACCTTTATTTTTTTAATGATAAAAACGGAATGGTCCATTCTTTAGTTGAAGTGACGACATTCATAACAAATAATAATTCGGTGGATAAGCGACACCAGATAATCAGGATTTATGTTTTCGCATTTCATCTCGGATGATTTGAATGGTCTCATTCTTAACCAAGACGGAAGATTATGGAAAAAGCCTATTCATATATAGATATTGTGATAATGATTCTGAATATTTGTTTAGCACAAAAAAGTTCACTAATGTTAGTCTACTAAACAGTTTTGGTAATTTCCTATAAGTCTAACATAAACAAAGGGGAACCACTCTTGAGTGATGAATTATTTATTTATTTTCCCATTAAACTAACCCTAACCCTAATCCTAAACCCCAACCCTAACCCTGTCTTCTTTTTTCCTAGTAGATCAATAAATAAATAAATAATTTATCAGTCAAGAGTGGTTCCCTTTGTTTATGTTAGACTTATAGGAAATAACCAAAGATTCTTTCAAATGTTTCTTACTTTTTCTGACATTCCTCGTATTGAAGACATCAGTTTTGGTAGATATATCTGCTTTGTCTGAACAGAAAATGTTTTTCAACTTAAAGAAACAAAAAAAAAATGTAATCTAAAAAATAATAAAACTTGAATAATTCATACACAGTTTAAAAAAACTACACACACATATATATATATATATATATATATATATATATATATATATATATATTCATTTATCTAATTTTTTTTCATATATTTTCGAATTTTCAGGCGAATTTTGATTGGATCGTTGCATGACGTATCAATGTAAAACAAAAAAACAAAAAAAACAAACGGTGACTTAAAATAAAATCGCCGGATATATTTGCGTCTCAATCATCAATTCTTCCGCTTGACTTCGAAAAATACTTGGCAGGTTTTTTTTAAATTTGATGACGTGATAGAGAGAGAGTGTGGAAGGGAGAGAGAAGATAGAGAGGGAGAAAGAGAGAGAGAAAGGGACAGAGAGAGGGAGAGAAAGAGAGAAGAGAGAGAGTTATGTGTAAGGAACTGTCTTAAGCCTTGTTTTTTTGTTTTACCCATCCATGCACCTAAAAAAAGGCATTGCAGGCCTTTTGGTAACAAGTGGAGCGAGATATCACCAAATCAAGCACGAATCTTCCAATTCAGGTTAGAAAAGACGCCCCCCGTTCAATGTTGAAGGTATTATCCTGCTGCTTTGTTGAAAACCACAATAAAAAAAATGGTTAATTCATTTGCCTATTCAAAGTTCATATTGATATTATAGGGTATATGTTATGTCAGCAAAATAGGTCCGGTTTAGCTCAGTCGGTATAGCGTTCGGCTAGGAATCACAAGGTTCCGGGTTCGATACCGGCACTCGCTCAACCAGCGTATGAGTAGAACAGGGATCAGTGTGGTAATGTAAGGAGCTGATGGTAGGTGTGGCGCTCCATCTCAGATGCTAAAACACTCTCCCTGATCAAGCGCCAGTAAAAAGGGGATAGACTCTCTCGCTGTCTGGTTGATACCTACATTAGGCCATCCCGACGACTAATATATATATATATATATATATATATATATATATATATATTAGTCGTCGGGATGGCCTAATGTCTATATATATATATATATATATATATATATATATATAATGAATTTAGGCGGGTATATATGTTCAAATATAAGGCTAAACAAATCGAGAAAATTTCAATCCCTGTATGTACGTTTCGACCTATTAGGTCTCATCAGCAAGGTTATAGACATGGGAGACTGCTCCGTGTGACCGAAACCTCGACTACATATATGCCCGCCTAAATTCATTAATTATTAACTAATTAATTTTCAAAATTAGGTATGACTTCAATTAAGCACATATACTCCAAAAATTGTCGGCTAAAAAGGCCATATAAAAATAAACACATTGTTTGTTTACTTACTTTCATATATATATATATATATATATATATATATATATATGGGAATGTTGTTGGTGGGAATATTGATGCTGAAGTTGGAGTCACTTTAAGGAATTTTTTCTTATTATTATTGGTAAAGTGAGGAGCTGATGGTAGGTGTGGCGCTCCATCTCAGATGCCGAAACACTCTCCTTGGTCGAGCGCTAGTTAAAATGGGATAGACTCCCTTGCTGTCTGGCTGATACCGACATTAGGTCGACCCGATGACTTTACTTTATTTATGTCAGCAAAACCGAAGAACGTCTTAAAATGTCTTGTAAAAGAACTATTCATACTTTTATAGTTTCATACAGTCAGTATCGATTATTTTAAACTTAGTCAACTGAAATCACAAAGGATGATGTCATGGTAATATGTTAATAGATAACACTGTATATATATACAGTTGTATCTTGACTTACAAGCGCCCGAAGTGGGCCCTCTTCGCAGAAATGCGTCCCGGTCTCCTGCCTTAAAAAAACGCTAAGCGGTGCTAGCTCAAAAAACAACCCGCCCGACGAATGAAGTCCCTAGCTGAAGTGGTGCTTGCTGAAAAAACAACCTGCGCTTAAGGCGTTTTTCCCGAAAAGTTAATGCGTTATTTTATGACTTCCGCACCAAATAACTAAACAGGAATCCGTACTGTCAGCCTGACATGATTATAATTATGATTACTGTATTTAAAAATTGAACAGAAGATTTTGTTGTTTTATGTCAAAATTGTTATTTTTTTTTTACCTACTCATGAACACATCAGTGTGGGTTGGTAAACGAAAAACCTATAATTGATCAGCTCTGCACGGATACTGAATGCTGTGAAGGGGACCGTCCAGGAACGATGACCAATTGGGATTGGAGGAGAGGACTTAGACAAAGATATCTATGCTGTAGGCAAAAGATGATGAGGAATCAAAAGAGGGAAAACATAAGTTTTGATATTTTTTAAATCTAATTAGGAGGAATAACATTTTCTAAAATTAATGTTCACCATTTTTATTTTTAAAAAAAACAAAAGAAAAACAGCTATTTATGTGTTAAGAGGAAACTTGTGTAAAAGTGTTGGCAATGGATGTTATGTAATAAATGTTGGTTTTTTTAACAATAATTAATTTGTTTAATTTTTTGTTTTTGTTTTTATGTGATTATTTGTTGGAATATTTGGTGGTATAATTAATTACTAAGCATAGCTTAGATGTGGCACAAGGCCAGAAGTATGGGGCACCCAATGAGAATCGAACATACTAACAATGGTCTGCAAATTTATCTTGTTAAGCATTACACCGAGGTGCTTTATTTGGGGTATATAAGCAGTGCTGCGTCCACCACTTAAATTTATAAACTAAGCTAGGTCACGTGGTTTAAATCTCAGCCAATCAACAGCCCGAATATGTGGCGGGTTAACTACTTAATCAATGTTACTGAGAGACGTCCATTTGCAATCATTGACGAAGCACTGCACGAATGAGGAGCACAAAGAAACAACCAAAGGATTCTTTACAAAGGATCACGCTCTGCTTAACACAAAGGATCTCTGCTTGAAGCCTAAAGCAGTGCTTCTCAACCTTTTTCGGCTTATGGACTATTTTTTCATTTAAAAATTCCCATGGACCAATCCTACTTTTCTTGAATGTTGCTGCGAGTGGCTAGCACACGTGTTAAAGTAAGACAAGACAATTCATTTCCCGCCGATCCTCGACGTGCGCTTAAATAGAGATTTTTAACTGGGGAGGGTCATTATAAGAAGCGCTAAATTAGTTACATTTTTGTGAAATGGCTCAAACATTTTTGTGGCTTCGAACTCTCTGTGGACCACTAGAAATGTTCTGTGGACCACAGATGGTCCAGTTGGACCACGTTGAGAATCACTGGCCTAAAGGATGGCCACAAAAATCGTAACATTTTTAGGCTATAATCATGAATCATTATAAATTACTTAAAATCTCCATCTGATAATTGGGAATTGCTTCATACTCTTTTACCATCTATAAACTGTTTAAAACTACAGCCATGTTTCCCCGAAAATAAACAGGGATTATTTTAATTTTCACTCCGAAATATAAAACAAGGGCATATTTTCGGAGGATATCTTATTCTTCATATATCTTTTTCATTGTGAAGAAAGCTTATTTCTTTCCTCTGCCGCTCTCAACTAAGGCTTATTTTAAGGAGATGGTGTCTATTAAAATCATCCTGAAAAAGCACGCTAGGTATTATTTTGCATGTAGGTCTTATTTCCGGGGAAACAACATAATTTAAGCTCAATGAACATCTATACATATATAAAGGGCAGTTGTGTATATATGTATGTCCGGAGGAAACTTCGAAAATAAACAATTAACGACAAAGTAAAATACATATACACATTAAATATCGCCAGGGCCTGGTTTTTGAGAAAAAATAATAGAAATTTGATTTATATTTATGAAGATGATTAAAAAATAAAATTTAAATGATAACAGCATGGATTTTTTTTTAATTTAATATTTTAGATAGTAGACATTAACATTTCTTTTCAGAGTAGCTGGATCAATTCAAGGTGTATTTTTTACATGGGGATTTAAATGAGGCATCCCACGAGGAGATCAACTCACGATGCAGTAATAATGGATCTACGGGACTAACATAAAAAATCCTCCTCTACCCA
>CM042166.1:2699865-2713743 GCA_023376005.1 Doryteuthis pealeii
GAGGGAGGGGAGAGAGAGACGAGAGAATTAAAGATAATAATGAAGGAAGCAAATAAAATTAAAATTCCACCCTTACCTTCCTTTCCACGTTTGAATCTTTTTATCTTTTCTCACTCGCCTCTCTTTCTCTTTCTCTTTCCACTTTCTGTTTCCATTTATTCTCTTTCAATCTGTTTTTCTTTCTTCATCTATCTTATAGTCTTCTTTTCATCTTGCAATTATATCGTACCAGTTGCATCTATTGAATATACCCAATTGTTAATGTGCGCTAAGTAATATCTCAGTTGGTAGAACCAGTGGGAAACATATGTACAGATCGTGATATAGATAGATATGTACAGAATGAGGTAGATAGATGGGAATAAAGCGAGATAGATATAAATAGAATAGAGATTGAATAGAGTGATAGATAGATATGAATAGAGATAGATAGATAGATAGATAGATAGATAGATATGAATAGAGTGAGATAGATATAAATAGAGTGAGAGAGATATGAATAGATTGAAATAGATAGATATGAATAAAGTGAGATAGATAGATATGAATAGAGTGAGATAGATGTGAATAGAGTGATATGGATAGATAGATAGATAGATAGATAGATAAGATAGATGATGTGGATAGAGTGAGAAAGATAGATGTGGATAGTGTGAGATACATATGAATAGAGTTAGATAGATGTGAATAGAGTGAGATAGATAGATATAAATAGAGTGAAATAGATAGATATGAATAGAGTGAGATAGATAGATAGATAGATAGATAGATAGATAGATATGAATAGAGTGAGATAGATGTGAATAGAGATAGATAGATAGCATAGGATATGAGTGAGATAGATAGATATGATGAGATAGATCATAGTGTGAGATAGATAGATAGATAGATAGCATAGTGTGAGATAGATAGATGTGGATAGATAGATAGATATAGTGTGAGATATATGAATAGAGTGAGATAGATGTGAATAGAGTGAGATAGATGTGATAGATGAGAAAATAGATATAAAAAGACTGAAATAGATAGATATGAATAGAGTGAGATAGATAGATAGATAGATAGAGATGAATAGAATGAGATAGATAAATAGATAGATAGATAGATAGATAGATCTGAAGAGATTGAGATAGAAATGGCGTCCCTTTTACCAACTGCATTAAAGTTCATTAATTCACAATCAGGAAATGCTCTGCCTCAAGTCATATCCTGATGAACAGTTCAAGTCTTCACTGAACGCCATCTTCTGAGCGATCACTTGAGATATTCTCGAATGCATCAAGTAGTTTTAGGAACTATTATTTACTTTGATCAATACGGTATTCTACTAGCATCGTCAGTTGCATCTTGCATCTGGGAATATTTAAGCACAGGTATATAAAGAAAGAGTTAATTGATTGGTTGGTTGGTTGGTTGGTTTGCAGGGCATATAAACACCCTTTTGGACCAGTTAATACCGAACCAAGTCGTTTTTGGTAAACATGGGAATCGGGTTGATTACAGTACCTCCTGTTGTTCAAGTGGTTGCCAAGTTAAGTATTGGATAGGCTCATCACAGCTTAACTTCAGAGTATTTGCCTCTCATCCCATTTATGAGGGCGTGACACAAGGACATTTTCTTGTGGGTCCACCCACAAGCCGAAGCTCATGGGTGGTAGGCACAAAAAATGCGTTGATCCCCGTCGGCTTTCCCCCTCAAGGGGCGCCTCAGGCACTGGATAATAAACCAGCCCTGCCCCTTTAAATCAAGGGGGCAGGTATTGCGTGGGCGGATAGCCCCCTGGGATCAACGAGTTAATTTTACTTAGCCGCTCCTGAATTCTGAAGCCGGCTCAGCAATCATCTTAACTTCAGTGATCTAGCGGGAACCGGAGGCGTACGTAGTGTAATGTTTATCGTTGTAGAAAATGGATCAGATCCGAAACTAGGTCGATTGCATTTCACACCGCACTAATACCCATGGGAAAGGTATGCATCCAACTATCCCCCCCTCCAAGACTTTTTAGCATTGTATTCAATGTCCCTTGAAAGTAGGTATTAAGTTGTGTACTTCTACACAACAAACGATAAACAACAATGCAGAAATCTAGAGATCGTACAAAAATATTCAACTTGCTTAAAAATATCAAAAATGTCACAGACTAGCCATTTTTACATTGTGTATAATCACTGTGCATCATCTTAAAAAAAATTAAACTGCGAATGCAAATCGTGTTTTAGTGTAGTTTTAGTCACAATTTCACCACGATCAGGTGTGTTTGGGGAATAACAATTTATTGGTATCTAATACAGTTCCTGATCATCTTCCGGATGTGTGTTTTATCGACAGCTAACCTTTGAGGATTGTTTTTTTTTTTTTTTTTGTTGTTGTTTTTTTACAGCATATTAACCTCAGTGGGTCATTTAATGTCGACAAAAGTTTTAAATAAATTCATTCTTAATAGATGCTCAATTTTTATATAAATACATTTTTCTATTTAGCCCATAGATGGGACACTAACAGGTACTACCACTCCGGGTCAGAGTGGACCAGGGAGCAATGGTGATGAAAGGTGGCTCCATATTCCCCAAACCTCCAGAACTGGAACCTCACCATCGGATAGAGTTTAACGTCATTCCCAGTAAATGAATACCTTCAGCCACCGCCTTCTAGCAGATATATGCTAATAAGAGTTGGGACTTGACAGAAGGGCAATAGGATTGGGACAATCATATAGGTGCTAGGGCTTCACGTGAGCAGCCAATTGATCGGAGTGTTGCATGACATAGACGGCCCAGCCATCTGGGTTCCATCCTTAAGTATCACGGGTCGCCAACCACGGTCAACAGGTGGCCTCATTATGAGAGTCTTACTCCCCCCCCGCAGAGGTGCAGCCGGTGTATTCTAAAGCCCCAGCCGACAGGGCTGTAACCTTCGAGGAATTCCGAGCTGAAAATCGTGCCATTATCATTGATCGCATCATCGTAACGGATGTGATCAATGAACTTGAATTGAATAAAGTGCGTCGTGTAGCCGTTATCAACAAAAGACGTCACCCACCCCCCCCTGGACACTGACACTTATATGATCGAAAGAGATCGGTACTGCACCTTCGTTCTGTTAGAGGGTTAGCTATTGGCGCAAAGGCCCCCTCTTGCTCGTTTTCCCGTGCAATGGGTCAATATCTAGAAAGCTGGTTCAATTTATCACAATTGTAGCTCATTACTTTCGTTCTTGCAATTTCTAATTAGGTGCGATCCTCTACATTGATGGCATTGAAGGATTGACGATTCAAATTGGCTTTAAAGTTAGGGAAAGAGAGAGGACACCCATTATCGGGACTTGGCACATCACTGAAACACGAAAAGAAGTCCATTATTAACGACACTCTATATAAAAATACGTCCGACTATTAATAAGAAACAAAACATAAACCTCAGATATTTTACCCGTCCTGTCGGTGGGGCTGTACAATATATTGACTGCATCTCTGCAGGGGAACTACCGTGACTGTTGGGGCTGTAAAATACAATGACTCTGTAGATGGGTAAAATTCCCTAAACAGATTGCCTGTTGGTCGTGGTCAGCGACCCGTGATGCTTAAACACGGAATCCTAGTGGCTGAGCAGTCCATGATACTCTACCTTAGCCCTAACATAGGCTAGCAGTCAGTCAGAGAGGGCCCTCCGACTAATCGGCTAGTCCCCTAAATGATTGTCCCGACCCTATGGCGCTTATGGCAAACCTCCAACCCTTTTTATCGTATATGTGTAGAAGGCAGTGGCCGACGGTCTTGATGTCATGAATATGACGTTGAACTGTCTCTGGTGGTTACGTTCCAATTCTGGAACACAGGTTAGTGTGGAGTAACCCTTCATTGCCATTACACCCTGATCCACTCTGACCCAGAGTGGTAGTACCTGTTTGGGTCCCATCTACGGGTTAAATAGAAAAATGAGTTTAAAATATTTTTAATCAATAGCCATCAAGAATGAAAAAACCCAAAAAACCAAAACGTATTCAGTATAAAATTATCCAACAAGTGTGTTATATAATTTGTGGGTAGCCTACGAATTATATCTGTAAGGGCAATTTGATTTTGAATTAAAATTCGTTGAAATTCAAAATCAGGGGGGGTGGCACGGATATCCATGACAATCTCTCTCCATCCGTCCCTATCACTCATTATTATCGGGAGGTCCTCTATGCAGCATCCTGTATCCGCACAGAGCAGATCAATGTACGTCTTTGCTGGTCGGCCCACACTGGCGTGTCCATGTGCTGGCTTTCACAGGAGGACGTCGCTTATGAGTTCGTCCTTGCTTCTCCAGCAGTGTCCCGCGTGTCTTGTCCGTCTTACTCGGATGGTTTGGGTGATATGTGGCAGGTGGCCGTATAGCTGCTTTCTCGTGGGGTGCTGTTTTTACGTCTTGTTCAGGATCACCCGCAGCATTCTTGTGCAGTTCCCATCTAGTTTATTATCTAGTCGCTTCGTTAGGGTCCAGGTGGTGCAGCCATACAGTAGTACTGACACGACAACGGCCTGGAAGAATTGTCTCTTTAACTTGTCTTTGAGATTGTATTTCCATATGACCGATAATTTATTTATAGCGGCCCATGCCTTTCCTATACGTGCATTAAAGTCGTTTTCTGTCGAGGAGATATACTGCCTAAGTAGGTTAACCCAAGTAACACTAAATCTGAACTTTAATAGATATGTGACCACATTTTATTCGCTTTGAATTGCCAGCAAACTTTGTTCTTGTAAAACACTTAATGAAATAAAACAACCGGTACAAATACAGAATTGTGCGCAAGAGATAATATCATTAGAATCGTATCTTACGTATAAAAATAGCATTAGATTATGGAATCACCCGAGGTAGCCTAACCCTAATACTAACCCTAGTGTCTTAAAGGTTTCGGGTATTTCCGTGAAATGTAATGCTTTTTATACGTAATCTATCCGTGACTCTCCACAGTTAAACACTGAATTTTCAATCCCACACTACACTATAAAATGAATAGGCTAAGCCAAGTAACACTAGATCTGAACTTTAATAGATATGTGACCACATTTTATTCGCTTTGAATTGCCTGCAGACCTTTTTATATTCTTGGTAAATTCACAATAATGAAGATTAAACGGTTAAACGCACCCAATTTTATTTATTTCTGAATTTCGATTTTTTAAAATCTAAAATACAAAGAATGATGGAATATACAAGTGATCTGAATGCAGCAACGGGCGAAACAGTATTAACTTTATTGATTCGTGTGTCCTACCAACTGTAACATTTGCAATACAATATTGCTTTCAAAGTGATTTATAGGTATATATATATATATATATATATATATTATATATATATGGGGGTGGGCTGGGAGTTCTTGCTCTCGTCTTTTTATATCCTCGCTACAGAGAACAGACTTCAATTGTATTAGAGAATGAGCTATCTGTCTGAATTCTTTGACCGTCATAGTAAAACCAATAGCAAAATGCAGTAAATTACGGCATAGTTCTCATTTGCATAATCGTCAGTCGATATTCAAGCCACGGAAATATTATGCCATTTAAAACGCCCCTTCTCTCTCCCCCTCTCTCTCTCTCTCTCTCTCTCTCTCTCTCTCTCTCTCTCTCCATTTCTCCCATTTATCTCTTCCTCTCTCTTTGTCTTTGTCCCATTCTCTCTAACTGTGTGTCTGTGTGTTGTCTCTCTCTCTCTTTATCTTTATCTTCTTCTCTTCTCTCTCTCTCTCTCTCTCTCTCTCTCACTCTCTAATCTTTGTCCCATTCTCTAACTGTGTGTCTCTCTCTCTCTTTATCTTTATCCCATTCTCTCTCTCTCTCTCTCTCTCTCTCTCTATCTATCTATCTATCTATCTATCTATCTTTGTCCCATTCTCTCTAACTATGTGTCTCTCTTCTATCTAATCTCTGTGTGTCTCTCTCTATCTTTGTCCCATTCTCTCTCTCTCTCTCTCTCTCTCTCTCTCTCTCTCTCTCTCTCTCCTCTCTCTCTCTCTCTCTCTCTCTCTCTCTCTCTCTCTCGTATGGAGCAGCATAACGGTTACCCGTGTTAAGGAAAATTAGTGAACCGAGTTCAAATCTCAGTGGGGTTCGTTTGTATTCTCACACAAATAAATCAAATCGCTATACTAAAACATGAGGCCAATTACAGTCAAGTCCCCGAGTTAAGGAAAAATTAGTGAACCGGGTTCGAATCTTTGTGAGGTTCGTTTGCATTCATCTCGCACAAATAACCCTGGGGAAACATGAAATCGCTATACTAACACATTAGGACAATTACAGTCAAGTAACATTGAAAACACGGTTCCAACGAAATCAGCGAAGTTAAGCAGTGACGAGTCTGTTCAATACTTAGTTGAGTGACCACTTAAGGAACCTGAGGTCCTGTGTACGATATCTTAACAAAGCTTTTATTAAGGGCTTCACATCGTGGTGAAATGGATTGCAAGATCCATTACTAGTGAATAGCGAGAGAACAAGAAAGAAACAAGGAAAGAAACAAGAAGAAAAGAGAGAAAGAAAGAATGAAGAAGGAAAGGGAGAAAAAAGAAAGAGAGAAAGAAAGAAAGAAAACGGAAGATAAAAGAAAGAGAAAGAAGAAAGAAAGAAAAAGAAGATAAAAGAAAGAGAAACAACGGTGAAAGAAAAGAAAGAAAGAAAGAAAGAAAGAAAGAAAGAAGAGTGAAGAAAGAAAGAAAGAAAGAAAGTTATAAAGTATGGAAGAAGAGACCAAGAAAGATAGAAAGAAAAAGAGAGCAATCAAGTAAGAAAGAAGGGACGAAAGAAAGAAACAAGAGAAAGAAAGAAACAACAAATCAAGAAAGAAAGAAACAGAAGAAGGAAAGTTTATAAAGGGTGGAAGAAGAGAATAAGAATGATAGATAAAAAGAAAAAAGAGAACAACCAAGTAAGAAGAAAGAAAAGAAAGAAAGAAAGAAGAGAGAGGAGAAAAAGAAGGAAAGAAGAAAACAAGACAGAAAGAAAGAAAGAAAGAAAGAAAGAAAGAAGATAACAAGAAAGAAAGATAATTCTTAAATGTGCAAGTTTATACTGGATATTATTAATATCATTAATAAAGAAAGTATATAAATGCAATTGAGCTAATTAAACAATAGAGGGCGCTTTCAGTTGGGATCAAATGCGAACTAGTCATAATTTCAATAAGTTTTTAAAGGTTTTATTTTTTCCCTCCAAATCTGTAAAAGAACATGTGCGTGTTGAGATAATTCTTAAATGCACAAGTTCATAGGGGATATAACGATATATATAGTGGATATATAATAATGAAAATAGTATATCAATGCAATTGAGTTACTTAAACAATAGAGGGCGCTTTCCTTTGTGATCTAATGCGTGTGATATATATATATTTAAGCTATCTACATTCATCTATTAATTCAGTGAAACAAAACTAATTAAATAAACAGTTGCTTTGAAGTGAAGCATAACATTTATTTTAAAATTTCGCAGCCATATTTCACGACATCAAAGTTCACTGTGAAATCTTTGCACTGAATGATAGGAAATGAATGTTTAATACTAAAGTTCTTTTGTCCTTTAATAAAGGAACTTAAGAGAAACCTTTGAAATCGAACATTAGTGCAGTTGTGGCTTTTCCATTCCATAAAGATTGACGTATTTGATTTTAGTGTTGATACAGAACGCCTTGATTGCAACGAAGTAATTTTAAAATGAACTTGTAAAGACATGGAGTAGAGCAAGCGGTTATGGTTACCGTTGTAGAAAATGGATACGACGTGACTAGTTCAAACCCTGGATGAGGTTGTTTGCATTTCTAATACCGCTAATACCCTTTGGAAAGGTAGGAATTCAATTATTCTTCTTCAGGCATATATATATATATATATATATATATTATATATATTATATATATATTAGAATGAGTTTGGCCATGTGCCTGTCTAAATAAAATATATCAGTGGTCTGAAGAAGCTCGTAACATACTCGCGAGTGGAAATGGTCCATAACCACGATACCCATGGTATTTAAGGCTTTTATTCCCAAATATATATATATATATATATATATATATATATATATATATATATATATATATATATATATATATATATAATTCCTCCGCACAAGTAGTTTCTTAAGCGGACTTTAACAGGTTTGAATTCAGAGTTTTACTTTTCCTAGACTGGTGGCCTAATCAAAGTTAAAGAACCCAGTGTGCCCTAATATTTACGGATAGCTGGATTGAGAACTGGGTATTAGCGAAGTGTGAAATTGTGAAATGCAAACATCCTCCTTTAGGATTGTAACTTAACCATTTGCTACGATGGTGACAATTACGCCACGCACCTCCATTTCCAGTGCAATACTATTAACCTCTATTCAAGCTTGAACATTCAAAGAAAGAAAGAAAGAAAGAAAGAATATGAAAGAAAGAAAGAAGCATATATATATATATATATATTTATATATATATATATTATATATATATATAGGATGGCAGCAAACTCGTGTTCAAGTATTGTCATTGCTTGATAAAAAAAAGAAAAGGAAAAGTTCAACAGTTCAAAGAATATAAACGGTGAGCTTCAAAAAGTTCAAGGATGAGCTGCACGAAAGTGGCTCTTTAGTCCTGCCAAAGTCTTGCACATCTTCCCACATTTACAGGTATTTCCAGGGAGCACAGGGTATTTTATTAGTCCATCCCGCCGATGCACAGATTGGTGACTGATCAGACCGGCCTTGCTCATACATAGCCTTCCACACTGGTCACATAGTAGACCGATTGGAAGCCCTTGGTTGTCTACTTTTTATTCTTGCGAATATCTCGTTTCTGTTTGCTGTATACGGTTGGTCTCAAACTTTTTTGTGCCCTCCTGTAAAGCTCTTCTCCACTGCTCACGATCCAAAGCCTTACTCTCCCAGGTCTTAACATCGCTGTTACATTTATTTAAAGTCGACCTCAGGCAATCCTTGTATCTCATCTTGGGCCCTTGAGCCAAACGCTTTCCGTTTATAAGTTCCCCATAGAACAGTTGTTTAGGAATTCGCCCATCGTTCATCCTTACTAAAATGCCCACTCCATCTCAATCTATGTTTGATTATGAGATTCTATGCTTTGACATTTGGCTCGCTCCGGAATCTCAATGTCACTGACGTACATTTGCCAGCGCACCCCTAATATTTGTCGAAGGCATTGCTGGTGAAAGCGCTCGAGACGTTTAAGATGTTTCTTGTACGGGGTCCAGGTTTCGCAAGCATAAAGGAGAGCAGATAAAATACATGCAACATATAACTTGACTTTTGTTGCAACTGAAATACCACGGCAAATCCATAGCCTTCTGTTTAATTTTCCAAAGGCATCACTCGCCTGGCTGATCCGAAAGCAGATTTCATCATCAAGGGTACCAGTCATATATATATATATATATATATATATATATATATATATATATATATATACCCTTAATATAATTCCTAGAGGGGACTCCTAGTTACTGGTTGCGGCACAAGGGCAGAAGTAAGTAGTACCCAGTGAGAATCGAACTCTCAAACAATAGTTTTAGAATCTAGCTTGCTAACCATTACACCATGTTGTGTTATTGTTGACGTATACATAACAGCAATCATACGCTTCCTGTAACTGTATATATATATATATATATATATATTATATATATATATATATATTATATATACATATATATATATATATATATATATATATATCGGCCTAATGTCGGTGTCAGCCAGACAGCGAGGGAGTCTATCCCCTTTTCACTAGACCAAGGAGATTAGTATTATCTGTGTTATTCGGACTATTGTCCCCATCTTTATTATTATTTGTACAACGTTTCAGCCGATATGCCCTCCGGCCTTCTTCAGGTATTTTTGTCGGACTCGGGAACCTTCTTTTCGGACTCGAGTCCGACAAGAAATATCTGAATGCCGGAGGGCATATCGGCCGAAACGTTGTACAAATAACAATGAAGATGGGGACAATAGTCCGAATAACACAGATAATACTAATTATCAAGCTTCGTCTCAAACATTCAGAGAAATACCAAGGATATTGTTTTTACGTCTGGGGTGGAGCGCCGCATTACTACCAGCTCCTCACTTTGCGATTCCTAGTCCAGTGCTCTACCGACTGAGCTACACCGAGCCCTTCTGTTATGTATAGTTGCACAATAATTTTTGTTGGTCCTGTGTTTTGTAAAGAATTCTCCAAACTGCAAACTCATGATTAAACTTTTGCTGAGTTTGCAAGACTAGAATTAAGAGATGAAAAATAGAAAAATGGCTGACCCTATAATAAAGTGAATTTTTTTAAAAATACATAGATATAAAAAAAAAAGACTCGTGGTTTGATACAAGAAGAACAATAACACTAACAATAAAAAAAACTAAATATCTAACTGCATAGATATAACAGAAAGAAAAAAAAAAATATTACGAAGTATGAAAAAACGAAAAATGATTTTTAGAAATGGTACAATTATTTATCATACACGGAACAGCACCCCCAAGAAAAATGCCAAAAAAAAAAAGTAACAGACATACTAACACGAAAAAAACTAGAATATTATCTATTCTAAGACAGAACAACCAGACTCCAAATATGGAATCCTCACATATTTTACAAGCTGGATTACCAAAGTTAGTGAGTTCGATTCGAATTGGGTACTCCATACTTCCGACCTTGTACTACAACTAAGCTAACCGTAGTAAATAATTACACTCCAAATATGGACATAAAGAGAAAGAAAAATGGAGTAAAATAAAATAAAACAGGGACATATACAGTTACAGGGAGGCGCGTGGTGTAATAGTTACAGTCGTAGGAAATGGACTCGTCGATCCGAGTTCAATTCCTGGACGAAGCTGTTAACATTTCACATGGCGCTAATACCATTGGGAAAGGTATGAATCCAATTCTCCCTCCTGCTATGGGTAAATAGCAGGACAGACTAGGCTCTTTAACCTTGGCTAGGTAACCAGTCTAGGAGAAGGAAAACTCTGAATTTCAAACTTGTTAAACTCCGCTTAAGAAATTGACCTTGTGTCACATTTCTTAAGCGGAGGGTTGGTAAATATATATACAGTTTTAGAGAGATCTTAGAAAATTAAGATTGACTTCTTTACAAAGCAAGAAGAAGAAAGAAGAATGAAAAATGATATAATTGAAACATTCAAAAGTAAATGGAATTATTACACTGGTTTACAAAGAAATTGAGGCAAGCACAAAAATAGCTGTTTTAACCTAATTTGGGGGTGCTGAATTCTCATTTGAAATCCGTTTTTTTACTTCATCCGTGGCGTAGCGGTTCATAGTTTTTTTAGATGGAGTGGGCAGGTATGTCTGACGTTGTAGTGGCCATGTTTGTGATATACACATAACTGTGACCATAAGAGGCGTATAAATGCATCATTGTCGATTGTGGTTTGATTGTTGCGTATTATTATATGTGGTTGATTTAGTTGCTATTCTTTGATTTTCGGTAGTGCTATACGCTGACGGTATCTGTCATCTGGATACCGTGAGTGCTTGTATTGTACAGTAGATGTAATTCGTGGTGCGCGTTACATTCTATTAGCTGTGGTGTCTAGGTTGGGAGTGAGTAATTGTATTGGCTCGAATATTTAGTTGTATTGTTTGATTGGGAGCTGACGAGTTTCGGTATATGATTTTGTTTTGTGTGAGTGACTCTTGAGTGTATTCGATGTAGTGCTTATAATAGGAAGGTGATGTTATATATTTTGATGATATGCATGGTGGGTGTGAGGTTATGGCGCGCAGTACGGGCCTCTGATAGTCGCGACTGAGTCAGACACGGATTCTTTGGTGCGATGGACGTTAGCGTTATCGACTGTGAGCCTCATATAGAGCGATAGTCGCTGTGGTGTCGTGCCGAGATGCTGTGCAGAAGTCTAGCTTCAGGTGTGAGATGGGGTTGGGCGCGTTCGGCGCTCTGTGCAGTGCGAAGTGTGCATTGGGTTGAGGTTGTTACTGTCGGCCTTTTGCGAGGGCGAGGTAGGTACGGCATGTTGCACTCTTCTGGGTGTGCTGATGTAGTGGAGTCGATTGTTATCATTCGTGTAGTGTATCGGTGCGTTTTTATCGCGCGTGTCGGATATGTTTTAGTTGTAGTCTGGTGATCGCGTTGCGCTGGACTGGGATTTGAAGTAGGTGACAGTATATTGCGCGTAACTGGGGCTGCGAGCTATGTGTGTCTTTTGAGTTGACTCTTGTGCGGGTGCGCGTAGTTTATGTAGGCTGAGTTCGTGTCATCAGTCGTTCGCGTGTGTGAGTCGAGCGTCATGATGTGGTTAGGTGAGTCAGTGTAGCGGTATGGTATTGTCTGACGTAGGTTGGGCCGTGAGTGCGTGTTGAGTGTCGGTTTATGATTAATTTTACTTTGTTTTTTTGTTTTTTCTCATATTCTCTCTCCATGGCTTCAGCTCGTCAAAACATCGAGGATGCTCACAAGGCCAAATTCTTCTGCTATCATCTAAGAAAACACACTTATGACTGTACTGCGGTACTTATAATGTGTATATGGTGTATCCAAGTAATATTTATATCCGTCAAATGTACCTTTTCTGATACTCGTTTTATAATCTGTACATAAAGCTGCTGCAAACTGTTGAAAAGATAAGTAACGTAATATACTCTTTAATATACTAAAATGAGAGACTATTTAAAAAGACAGAAAACTGAGGTGATAGAGCAAATTAACTGTTTAATAATTAAAAAATTTCAGCACACACCAATTAAGTAAAAAAAATACACCTATCAGATTCTTGCCTCAGAACAAAAAAAATATTTTTTTGTAACGCAGTTGTTATGGTAGCATATTTTTTAATATCCCTCCTCACGTGGGAAACTTTTTGTCGAGGTCAGATTTCAAAAAACTAAGTGGATTTGTATTATTTGTAATTTTTTTAATTCGGACTATTGTCGCTTATCTTCTATTGGGGTTATAAAATGTCAACCTTTCGGTCGGATGTACCCTCCCCGGCCTTCTTCAAGATATTTTCTCTGTTGGAATCCCTCGGAACCTTTCTCTGGACTCTCGGGAACCAATCTTGAACTCGAAGAACCTCTTTTTGAATCGACCTTTCTTTTTTGGAACTCGGGGAACCCTTCTTGTTCTAATCCGGACAACGCAATTTGTCGTCATCGGGAGCCATACGGAACTTTGACCTAACCTTTATTCAATATTCGCATGGGTGTATCCTATTCTCATTCCGCTAACCTAATAGGTTGGGGTAGAGGTGTTAAAAGCTGTGGTTAATTATTATTCTATGTTACTGCTGGCCGCCCTGACCAGGGATTGACCCTGCAGTCTAAACTGGTCAGTTAAAAACTCTTCTTAACCCTAACTTCCTTTATCCCAATACACACTAGTTATAATCCCAATGTGGAAAAATGGGTTTATTTTTGTTAATAAGATGTATATGTTTGAACAAATTACCTAAATCAGGTCCAAAAATAACATAGCTTAAAAAAATAGAATTAAGATTAATTCGATGATTTCCAGAAAAGAAATATGTCTTCGAGTAATAGATATTGAATATCGACTTTGGCTACCAAATTTTTCCCGCCTCCCCACGATATATTTTACCTGATGGTGAGATTATTTTCAAGTTCACTACTCTATTTACTCTTCAGAACCCATTGTCTATTCAAATAAAGTCCTATTATTACTGTAAATCCTGGAAGAACAATTCTGTTTTAATTTGAAATGAATCTAACAGCACCAGTTACTAACTCAGCGACTTACGGTAAGTATCACAGTGAGTTACCCTTTATCGCAATTACTCCGAGGTCCACTTGAACAGGAATAGTAGTACCTTTTAGGGTCCATTTATGGTGCTAAATAAA
>CM042166.1:2713843-2756343 GCA_023376005.1 Doryteuthis pealeii
TAACAGTAACAGCAATCATACGCTTCCTGAACTGTATATTAATATATATATCATATATATATATAATATATATATATATATATACAATATATATATATATATATATATATATATCGGCCTAATGTCGGTGTCAGCCAGACAGCGAGGAGTCTATCCCCTTTTCACTAGACCAAGGAGATTAGTATTATCTGTGTTATTCGGACTATTGTCCCCATCTTTTTATTATTTTGTACAACGTTTCAGCCGATATGCCTCCGGCCTTCTTCAGGTATTTCTTGTCGGACTCGGAACCTTCTTTTCGGACTCGAGTCCGACAAGAAATATCTGAAATGCCGGAGGGCATATCGGCCGAAACGTTGTACAAAATAACAATTGAAGATGGACAATAGCCGAATAACACAGATAATACTAATTATCAAGCTTCGTCTAAACATTCAGAGAAATACCAAGGATATGTTTTTACGTCTGGGGTGGAGCGCCGCATCTACTACCAGCTCCTCACTTTGCGATTCCTAGTCCAGTGCTCTACCGACAGAGCTACACCGAGCCCTTGTGTTATGATATAGTTGCACAATAATTTTGTGGTCCTGTTGTTTTGTAAAGAATTCTCCAAACTGCAAACTCATGATTAAACTTTTGCTGAGTTTGCAAGACTAGAATTAAGAGATGAAAAATAGAAAAATGGCTGACCCTATAATAAAGTGAATTTTTAAAAATACATAGATATAAAAAAAAAAGACTCGTGGTTTGATACAAGAAGAACAATAACACTAACAATAAAAAAAAAACTAAATATCTAACTGCATAGATATAACAGAAAAGAAAAAAAATATTACGAAGTATGAAAAAACGAAAAATGATTTTTAGAAATGGTACAATTATTTATCATACACGGAACAAGCACCCCCAAGAAAAATGCCAAAAAAAAAAGTAACAGACAATACTAACACGAAAAAAAAACTAGAATACATTATCTATCTACAGAGAACAACCAGACTCCAAATATGGAATCCTCACATATTTACAAGCTGGATTACCAAAGTTAGTGAGTTCGATTCGAATTGGGTACTCCAACTTCCGACCTTGTACTACAACTAAGCTAACCGTAGTAAATAATTACACTCCAAATATGGACATAAGAGAAAAATGGAGTAAAAATAAATAAAACAGGGACATATACAGTTACAGGGAGGCGCGTGGTGTAATAGTTACAGTCGTAGGAAATGGACTCGTCGATCCGAGTTCAATTCCTGGACGAAGCTGTTAACATTTCACATGGCGCTAATACCATTGGGAAAGGTATGAATCCAATTCTCCCTCCTGCTATGGGTAAATAGCAGGACAGACTAGGCTCTTTAACCTTGGCTAGGTAACCAGTCTAGGAGAAGGAAAACTCTGAATTCAAACTTGTTAAACTCCGCTTAAGAAATTGACCTTGTGTCACATTTCTTAAGCGGAGGGGTTGGTAAATATATATACAGTTATAGAGAGATCTTAGAACAATTAAGATTGACTTCTTTACAAAGCAAGAAGAAGAAAGAAGAATGAAAAATGATATAATTGAAACATTCAAAAGTAAATGGAATTAATTACACTGGTTTACAAAGAAATTGAGGCAAGCACAAAAATAGCTGTTTTAACCTAATTTGGGGGTGCTGAATTCTCATTTGAAATCCGTTTTTACTCATCACCTCTAGTTTTTTTAGATATGCATACTGTACATTTTGTACACATACTGTACATAAAGGCGTATATGCATTCAGGGTTAATTTCTAATATTGTGTGATTTATGTCTTCTTTTTTAGTTATCATGCAATAAATGTAAGTGCTAGCGTTACATTATATATATATATATATATATATATTATATATATATATATATATATATATATCGAGACAGATTTTGGCAGTTAAGCGTAGCCAACACGTCTCAATCAACAGCCAGTAGTGCTCTGGCAGTCAATGCAGGAGGTTGTCGTCCCTTGCAGGGCAGGAGGAAGGTGTCCCTCGGCAATTGGGTTACACAATCTTTTGGGTATATATTTGTATTACAATTTCCAACGACGCACATTTTATTGCCTTACATATGATTTAATTTTACTTTGTTTTTTTTTGTTTTTCTTCATATTCTCCCATGGCTTCAAGCTCGTCAAAACATCGAGGATGCCTCAACAAGGCCAATTCTTTCTGCTATCATCTAAGAAAACACACTTCTAACTGTCTGCGGTACTATATAATTGTGTATATGGTGTCATCCAAGTATATTTATTCCGTCAATGTTCTTTATCTATCCTCGTTTTATCTGTAATAAGCTGCTGCAACTGTTGAAATAACACGTATATACTCTTTATATACTAAAATGAGACTATTTAAAAGACAGAAAACTAGAGGTGATAGAGCAAAACTGTTAAATTTAAATTCAGCACACCCAAATTAGTAAAAAAAAAACACCTATTCAGATTCTTGCCTCAGACAAAAAATATTTTTTTGTAAACCAGTGTTATGTTAGGCAGTCTTTTTTAATATCCCTCCTCAAACTGAAACTTTTTGTCGAGGCAGATTTCAAAAACTAAGTGGATTTAGTATTATTTGTATTATTCGGACTATTGTCCTTATCTTCATTGTTATATGTACAACCTTTCGGTCGATGTACCCTCCGGCCTTCTTCAGATATTTCTTGTTGGACTCGGGAACCTTCTCGGACTCGGGAACCATCTTGAACTCAGGAACCTTCTTTTTGAACTCGGGAACCTTCTTGTTCTAATCGGAACCATTTTGTCGCAATCGGGAGCCATCACGGAACTTTGAACCTAACCCTTTATTCATTCCATGGGTGTATCCTATTCTCATTCCGCTAACCATAGGTGGGGTAGGCGTGTTAAGCTGTGTTAATTATTATCTATGTTACTGCTGCCCCTGACCAGGATTGCACCTGCAGTCTAACTGTCAGTTAAAACTCTCTTAACCTAACTCCTTTATCCAATACACTATGTATCCAATTGGACAAATGGGTTTATTTTTGTTAATAAGATTGTATATGTTTGAACAAATGACCTAATCGGTTCAAAAATAACATAGCTTAAATAGAATTAAGATTAATTTCGATGATTCCAGAAAAAATGGTTCGAAAAAGAATTTAACTCTTTGGCTACCAAATTTTCCCCACGATATATTTTACCTGTATGGTGAGATATTTCAAAGTTCACACTCTATTTACTTCAGAACCCATTCTATTCAAATAAAGTCCTATTATTACTGTAATCTGAGACATTCTGTTTAATTATAATGAACTAACCACCAGTTACTAACCAGACTTACGGTAAGATCACAGTGAGTAACCCGTTATCGCATTACTCCCAGGTCCACTTTGAACAGGAATAGTAGTACCTTTTAGGGTCCCATTTATGAGCTAAATAAAACAAAAAACGAGTATCAAAATGTTTTAAAAAATTGAGTTTGAAAAAAATTGAATATCCAACAAGAATGACCCAAATTGACTACATAAGTGATATAGATATACAAGTGCTAATGGGAAAGTTTTCTAAAGAACAACTATCGGTCGGTGAGGCTCAGTATACGCTGTTTCCTCTTCTGAGTAGAAGACACATAGCAATAGCATAATCTTTACAGATCACTTCCGTCCCTCACAATCATATAACCCCACCATCAGGACCTTTCTTCTCATGAGCCCTCAAATGACTCATCAAACCTGCTGTAGATCCATAAAGTTTGATGTAAATATGACATAGGAAGGACGTCCTTCTCGTTGTACCAGATTGGTCAGATGATAAAATGTTATGCTTATACACCACCATAGGTAACACACACACACATACACACACACACACATACATACACACACTATAGAATTATGGAACTCTGGGTAATTTGGAGTACCTCTTTATAGTCATTATGTTACATAATTATTAGATACCTAATATTTATAGCAATAGTGTTGAAATCAAAATGGCCGTTATAAGCTACAACCCACGGCTTGAAGGATGAGTGACAACGCTTGACCTCACGCTCACCTTGCCTTCCGGGGGATAAATCGTGAGAACCGGAAGGCATAGAAACCCTGTCTTCCGGTTTAAGGATAGTAAGTAAGTCTCAGTTAGCAGGTAGGAGCCCGATAGAGTAAGTCGATCTGCGCAGATGTCTGGGTTGGGGATTAAAAATAAAGTAACATCAAAGTAAATCGAAGTATTGTGTTTATTACCTAAAAACTAACAATGACACAGGGCTTCTGATAAGGAGAAATTCCTAACAGAAACCAGACCCGAAGTCCCCAAGAAAGTCCAGACTTTAGAAGAGACCAAGATATACCAAAGACGATCAGATCAGAAGAATAGATGTCCAAGATATAGAAGCAAGTAAGAAGTAAAAAGGGGGTATACAACAATTACTCCCAGGTCCATCCGGACCCGGAGTGATTGTACGTATTATGGTCCTATCTTTGTGTTAAATAGAACAAAAATGAGAATTAAAAATGTGTTTAAAATGGAGTTTGAGAAGAATTGATTACCCAACAGAAATGAGTAAAACAACATTTTTTTCAGCCTAAAATAACCCAAAAAAGTTGACGTGCCGTAGAATCCAACCAACTAAACAACCAATGAAAGTAGGAAAATACTTTTGGTAGTCCCGAATATCTTGGCATTCCGACAATCGATTAGATGTAGCATTCAATTTCATGCTGGTGACTTTAAGGGGCGGGCCACGATAATTTCTCTATATCAACAACCCTCGCAACATTTCATGGTGTTAAACTTCTATACAATGCGATCGAAATAACAGATAAAGATATTTGCTCGAATAATTCATTGATCATTTTAAGCGCTTCGCTTCATACTCTAGAACAGTGGTTCCCAACCTTTTTTTGTAGGGTAGTCTTGCTCCATCAAAGCATATCGAATATTCTGATGCGCCACCTATCATTCAAAAAGTAAACCCTTATTATTCACGTGGGAAGTGCACATGGGGTAGTGGATAACGTATTAGACTTCATCATCGAGGTAAGCGAGTTCGAATGCCAGTCGCGCTATTACTTTCAGACAAATACCATTGGGAAATGTAGGAAAACTTTCATTCCCCCAGATAAATAGAACCACTACGTTTTTTATGTATTTTTTTTTTTTTACCTAGACTCATATTGTTTTTTGGCGTTTTTCTTTTCATCCATGCAGCTGTGGCAAAGAATACAAAGGTGAAACATGCCGTCCACTGAAAGTAAGACTAGAAGAACATCGTAAAACAGTGATCCAAGGAGAAATAGAAAAGTCGGGTATGGCTGACCATATATGGAATGAAAAGGGAAACCATCTGCCCTTATGGGATGAAGTTAGAATAATAGATAGAGAAGAACATTGGAAGAGAAGACGCCTCAAAGAATCAGCACATATGATAGGCTGTAGTGGGCTGTTAAGTAGACCTAGCATAGAAATGAATACAATATGGGAACCCATAATTAAGAAGGCTAGATCAGATTGAGAAAAGAGAGAAATAAACTGAAATGCTTTTAATCTGTTTTAGCAACCCCTAAAGAAAACACCCACATTTTTTTGTTACATTTTTATGAGAAAAATGCCACTTTTTTTGTATTAAAACATAATAAAATAGAATGGAATGAATTATGTGCTGCATTAGGTTTAATACTAATTTTATTCTTTGGCGCAATAAATTTGAAAACGTAAATTTTTTTAGGGATCTTATTAACATAAACGTATCTGAAGCTCGCTCGTACCTTAAATTTCAGCTGTAAGCACAAAGGAAATAAATCGACCGAGTGACAGCTCTTAATTTGGAAAATTCGTAAATCGGGACAATCGTAAGTCGAGGTACCGTTGTAAAAAGTCGTCGGAGTGGCCTATACTCGGTATCAGCCAGACAGCGCTAGACCAAGGAGATTGTTTTGCGTATGAGGTGAAGCACCACACCTACCATCAGGTCCTTACTTTACCACACAGATTCCCATGCAACTCATACGCTGAGTTGGTGAGGGCCGGTATCGAACTAGAAACCTTGTGCTCCCTAGTCGAACGCTCTACAGACTGAGCTAACTCGGGCCCTACACACACACACACACACCACACACACACACACACACGCAAAGATATATATATATATATATATATATATATATATATATATATATATACGTACGGTTATAGTAGTAACTAAAATACATTTTAAACTTTTGGACGCTGTTTCCATTTTTGATGATTATTATATTTTAATGAAACGACAAAATTCGCTCATTAAATGTCTATTTAATGATTTTATATCATACGTATTCTAATTTTGAGATAATGATGTTCATTTCAAACGAACCTAATCGAAGTGTCCTCATTAATAACCTTTCAAACTTTAACCTGCCTAATACAACATTATCGCAGTTGCTGACCTGGAAGCGTCCTATTAGTATCTAAAACGAAATTACTTTTACCCAAAAGCAATTACTGTGGGTGTAATAATGACCCGTTTGTTGAGACAATGCAACTCGTGGAACGGTTAGCTTATCACGAATTATTAATTTAAATGTGAAATGATAAAGCCTATTTGTATGCAAGAGTGGGCGGTAGTTATTGGTGTCAAATATTCGATCTAGATTTGAAAATAGATAGATTTGATGGATTCTACGGCACGCACAACCTTGCTGGAGTATTTTATGCCCAAGACGTTTTGTTGAATTTATACTTGATGGGTATTCAAACATTTTTAAACTCACTTTTAACACATTTTTAAAATTCATAATGATGTTCATTATTTAAATGTGAAGTGATAAAGCCTATGTGTAAGTAAAATGGATTTGCAAATAGATGGATTTGATGGATTCCACGGCATGTAAAAGCGTGCTGGATTATTTTATGCCGAAGAAGTTTTATTGAATTCAATCTTGATGGGTATTCAAATTTTTAAAAACTCAACCTCAACACGTTTTTTAAACTCATTTCTTTTCTATTTAACCCATAGGTGGGACCGTAATAGGTACTACCACTTCGGGTCAGAGTGGACCAGGGAATAATGGCGATGAAGGGGCACCCACACTCCACAGAGCTCCAAAATTGGAACTTCACCATTAGATGCAGTTTAACACAGGACACTAAAGACCCTCAACCGCCTTCTATCATATATATGATAAAAGGGGCTGGACCAGCAATAATGGAAAAAGAGGTTGTACAGTATATAGGTGCTAGGGCTTGACCTGACCAGCCGATTGATCGGCGAGACCTCTCCGAACGCCCATCTTGCTTAAGTAACATGGACTGCTCAGTCCCTGGATTCTATCTTTAAGCATCGTAGGTCACCACCCACGGACAACAGGTGGTCCCTTTCAGGTGGTTTTACCACTCTGCAGAGGTGCAGTCGGTGTATTCTACTGGTCCAGCCGACAAGGCAATTTGCAAATAGAAGCAAATGTTGTGTACTGATAAACCGTTGTTTTTGGATGGTTAGTGTAGAGTTAGATTTTGAATTAAAAGTTGTTGAAATTGAAAATATGTAGGGTCAGATGATTGATAGGTAATAACCTTTATGTAACCTTCTTTCCGGTTGACTGTGAGAATGGAAAGTCCAGAGCTTAATTGAGTTTTTATTGGGAGATTATCTTGAGAATCACCCAAAACATCTCCAGTTGCTGTATATTGATAGACTGTTGTTGTTTTTGTTTTTTTGTTTTTTTTTTTGTTGTTTTTTTTAACGGTTAGTGTGGTTAGATTTTGAATTAAAAGTCGGTGAAATTCAAAATCTGTAGGATTAGATGATTAACAATGAAATAACCTTTAGTTGACCTTCTTTCTGGTTACACAAACTGTGGGAAAGAATGGCCAAGAGCTTAGTCAGTCAGGTCGTGATGTTATGACGTAGCGTCTTCGACTCTAATGTTGTCTATAAGTGAACTAATTCCAATCTTGGTGACATGAAGTCATATCAGTATCTTAAAGACACAAAGACCAGAACTAAAAAAAAGACCAATGAGAAGATTACAGATTACAACTACGCAAAAAACAAATTAAAGTAATATATATATATTTACCAAACTCCTTCACACGAGCAGGATGCGACACAAATTCAATTTCTTAAGCGGGGTTTAACAGGTTTGAATTCAGAGTTTTCCGTTTCCTAGACTGGTTACCTAGCCAAAATTAAAGAGCCCAGCAGGATGTGATCACTAAAATATAAGTCTAGTTTTATCTATAAGTGAACTAATTCCAATCTTAGTGACATGAAGTCATATCAGTATCTTAAAGGTACAGAGAAAGACCAGAACTAAAAAAAGACCAATGAGAAGAAATGAAGATAACAGATTACAACTACGCAAGAAATAAATTAAAGAAATAAGGTACTAACCGGCTATTCGAGATACTCAAGTAAGTAGAGAGATTTGGATGTGGAACCATGATCACAGATGCTCTCATATTCCATATCTCATGTCTCATCTCCTAATAGAAAATTATCCCTATTATATTTTAAACAGAAAAATTAGAATAACTACCCCTATTATATTATAAACAGAAAAAAATAGAAAAACCGCCCCTATTATATTATAAACAGAAAAATTAAAAGACCTCATCCCTATTATATTATAAACAGAAAAATTAGAAAAAAAACATCCCTATTATATTATAAACAGAAAAATTAGAAAGACTATCCCTATTATATTATAAACAGAAAAATTAGAAAGACTATCCCTATTATAGGGTATATAATAGGGTTAGTTTTTCTATAGTTTTCACAAAGCCTATATTTTATAACAAGAAATCTTTGCATCGAATCAATGTTGTGAAAGCGAATATATATATTTACCAACTCCTCTGCATGAACAGAATCTTTTTAGCGGAGTTTAACGGGTTTGAATTCAGAGTTTCCTTCTCCTAGACTGGTTACCTAGCCAGAATTAAAGAGGACAGTCTTCCCTGTTATTTAAGGGTATTAGCGCGATGTGAAATCCAAACAGCTCCGACCAGGAATTGAACTCGGGTCGACGAGTCCATTTCCTACGATTATAACCATCAGACCAAGCGCCTTTAAAGAAATAAGGTCCCCTGTCTCTTGTCTCATCTTCTAATAGAAAAACTCATCCCTATTATTTACCAGCAGATGAAGCGGTTATATAGCGCAAAGCCTCTACTTTATAACTTTTGTCACCACTGTTTACTATGTTCAGTATAGAAAAGTATTTATATCTTTGCATCGAATCAATGTTGTGAAATGTTTACTATAATCTTTTATAATAACAGAAGATTTGTACAATGTTTGGTTACAGAAGAGACATCTAAACATCAACACACTTATATATATATATATATATATATATATATATATATATATATATATATGTTTTTGTGTGTGTGTGTGTGGTGTGTGTGTGTGTGTTGTGGGCAGCCTTTTTTCATTTATGCATGTTGAATTAAACAAAAGACACATCTCCTGTTTAACAATTTTATTTGAGATTTTTTTCAAGTTTTCTGGCCAACTTTTTAATATTTGGGTGGAGTTCGTGGATTAGTCCACCAAAGTTCAAGTCCCGATGATGGCACTTCGAATTGCCGATAGTACTCGGGACTTAAACGAAGATCTGTACAATTTGTTTGTTTCGTTTTGTTTTACGGCATATAAACCTCGGTGGGTCATTTAATGCCGACAAAGTTTTGAAATAAATTCATTCTTAATGGATACTCAATGTTTTTTATAAACAATTTTGTTCTACTTAACCCATATATGGGACCCTAACGGGTACTACCACTCCGGGTTAGCGTCGACCTGGAAGCAATGGTGATAAAAGAGTGCTCTACATTCGCCAGACTACCAGAACTGCAACCTCGCCATCAGATAGAGGATATGAAGATCCTCAGACACTGCCTTCTAGCAAATATATAATGAAAAGGGTTGGGGATTGCCATAAGGGTAATAGGGTTGGGACAATCATATTGCTGCTAGGGCTTGACGTGACCAGCCGATTGATCTGATGTGGCCTATCTGGCTGCCTGTCTAGCGTAAGTAAGGGCCAAAGTAGAGTGTTGCATGTCATGGACAGCTCAGCCACAAGAATTCCCTTCTATTTTTATATTCAACCCATAGATGGGACCGCTAACAGGTGCTAACCAACTCGGGTCAGAGTGGACGAGGGAAGCAGAGGTAATGAACGGGTACTCCACACCCTCCAGAGCTCCAGAACTGGAACCTCAACTTCATGTCATTCCCAGAACATGAAGATCCTCAGTCACCGCCTTCTAGCACCCATATGATAAAAAGTGTTGGAGCTTGCCATAAGTACAATAGGGTTGGGACGATCATATTGCTGCTAGGGCTTGACGTGACCAGCCGATTGATCTGAGGGGGCTTCTCAGCCCGACTAGCGTAAGTAAGGGCCTTAGTGGTGTGTTGCATGTCATGGACTGCTCATCACCGATCTATACATCAACAGAGACATTACTTTTTTGTTTTGTTTTCATAGAATTCTATTTTCTTTTCAAGTGTATTACACTACGGGGAATGGTACTGCGTGTAATTTAAATGTTATTTCCTCTTTGCCAATGAGGAAAACATTTCTCTAAATGTCGTCTATGTTTTTAGATTATTCCTAAGTTTTTTAAAAATCTTTTATTTGTTTTTCTATTCGTATTGTTTTATGGTGCTCGTGGCATAACGCTTATCATCGCAGGAAGTGGACTCAACTCACCAAGTTTAAATCAATAATTCCACATTTCCTACAACGATAACCACTACAGGCGCCTACATTTTTGTGGTGTTGTTTCGTAATATTTTTTTTGTGTGAAGGAAATGACTTTTTCACATGTTCCTATCAAATACAAATCATTTTTAAACATAACTATTCGAAACATAGAATGACTCTAACATTCACGCAGGATGAGAATGGACCTGAATGTAATGACAATGTCTACTACACACTCGACATTTCTGTAGAACCCGCGCCTAAACATAAGATATGACCGGTCGGCTGGGACTGTCATCATCATCATCATGTCGAGTAAGTAGCACGGATATCCATGACAATCACTCGCTAACCTTCCCTATCATTCATTGCCTCTGGGAGGTCTTCTGTGCAGCAACCAGCAACCAGCATCCTCGCATAGGTGGTCAATGTAGGTGCTTGGTGGGCGGCCCACGCTAGCATGTCCATGTGTTGGCTTCCACAGGAGAACGTCTCGTATGAGCTCGTCCTTGCTTCTCCAAAGGGTCCTGCATGCCTAATCCGTCTCACTCGGATGATTTTTAAGATAGGAGGCAGGTGGCCATACAACTGCTTCCTTGTGGGGTGCTGTTTCCACGACTTGTTCAAGACTGCACGCGGCATTCTTGTGCAGCTTCCATCTAGCTAATTCTCAAGGCGCTTCGTTAGGCGAATACATATATAACTACAGCATGGAAGAATTGTCGCTTTAACTTGTCAGTGAGGTTGGATTTCCATATGACTGATAATTTGTTTGTGGCCGACCATGCCTTTCCTATTCGTGTATTAACATCGCTTTCTGTCACTACCTCGGTATGTGAATTGTTCTACTAGCTTAAAAGGCTTATAGGGACTGTAGATTACGCTGATTGCACATCTGCAGAGGAACAAGACCAATTGGGGCCACCTGTTGGCCGTAGGTGCTGACCCATGATTCTTAAGGAATCTTTGTGGCTGAGTAGTCCATGACATGCAAAACTCCACTTTGGTCCCTACTTGGTGTAGCCGGGTAATCAGAAAGGCTTGAACCAATGAATTGACCTGTTAGGTCAAGCCCTAGCATGTCTATGTGCGTCCTTGACCATATTTTCATTTATTTGCAAACCCAACACTTTTAACATAAAGCATACATTTTAACATATATGTGCTCGAAGGCTGAGGATCTTGGTGTGCTGGGCATAATGCTAAACCGCAGTGAAATTCCAATTCTGAAGTGTGGAATATCCCTTCACTGCAATTAATCCCATGTCCACTCCGACCCGGAATTGTAGTCCCTTTTATGGGTTAAATAGATTTTTATAAAATGAGTTTTAAATGTGTCCCATAAATGAGTTAAAAAATTTGAGCACCCAACAAGGATGAATAAAACAAAAACGTAATATTTTTTTTTAAATCTCTATTATTTTACTACAAATTGTTGTCTATTTAACCCATAGATGGAACCATAACAGGTGCTATCACGCCGGTTTAAAGTTGACATGAAAGTAATGGCAATGAAGGGGCACTCCACACTCCACAGAGCTCTAAAAATGAAATTTCACCATTAGATGCGGTTTAACGTTATACCTAGGACACATTTGTGGGTGAGATAAACATTAAAATAAAATGGACGATGCATATTCACACCATATGAAAAGGGAAGAATTCGAGATGCTTCGACCACTGAAAAACTCCCATAAATATGTTCTGGAAAGCCAAGGATACTACAAGGGTATATCCCAAAGGTTATGTCTCCAAAATATTTTTGTTTATTGTCAATGACATTTGCATCATTTTAAATTTGAACATTAATCTATTTTTCTACATAATCGCCATTTCGATCGGTGCATTTTTGTAGACGCTGGGGCAGTTTTTGAATGCCTCATCGCAATGTCGTTGAGGAAGCGTTAAACCATATCGTTGTTGCAAACTCCTTACACCACTTGTGGACGTTTATCACATCCATGTTCGGTTTTTCATACTTTCCGTTAATTGGAGATGAATTATTGGAGTTGACTCACCAGTATGAAGAAGGTCTAACAGACCGAAACGTTTAAACATCGACGACCTACAATAAACATCCATCCTATACAATATCCAGTGTTGTCTACCTTTCTCCACATATTGTCGGATTAATTTCCTCTTATTTATCCCGTAAGTGTATGTATGTATAGTAGTAAGGTAAGGTACATCTATGTTTTTCATGGTAAAGTATTGTTCAAAATATCATTTATTTTTCTTCTGTTGGTTTGATATTTTCTCCAGGGTGGCCATTCTAAAAATAGGAGGATATTATTTGATATAATAATCATTATTATAATTGATAATGGTTCATCATAATTTTGATCTTATAGTACATTGGTTAACTGTTTCATATTCAATATAATTCATTTTCCTTTAAAACCGAATAACTGCACCAACTTCCCACTTGGTGGTAGCATCAATTGGGAGCTACATCAGAAACGACTGCCAGGCCACGACAGGGTGTGGCAGTGAGACACTAACATGAATAGGCAAAAGAGCATGCAGAGGTCCATGCACAATAAACACAACAGCATTGCCAATAGCAACACGAACAGTTTACCTACATCCCCAGCGCTTTGCACACCTTAGTTTTGAATTACTCTCGTATTTTGATGAAAATTAAGATTTCATTTTAAAGTATTTATTACTTACCCTGTAAAATTATTTCGTACAATATTCAAAATATATTTATTCATTTTATATTCAATTATGTTTTCGGCGCTGGAATGCCTCGTCAGTGATTTGTTACCTGTGGGCATCGAAATGTTCGGGTCTTCGTAACATCACAATTTCTATCCCAATTACTTAGCCATGAGCGATCAATTCCCAATTGGCATTTTCCAGTTAAATTCCCACATGACTGCATGAATTGAAGAATCAGTATTGTCTAAGCCACTGGGAGATTTTAATACAATCCACTACAGGAATTTTAAATTGATCTAAGTCTTTACTTCTGACTGAAACTATTTAATAGATATGGTCAAAAGTTCGGCAGGACAGCAGCCCTCTTCTTTAAATTTTATTTTTTTAAATTTCAAATTGTCTTATTTTTTACCTAAAAAATTACCTTAACTTACGTATAAAAACTTTTTCAATGACATCTCTATTAATAATGGAGATTCGCTTCCGGTTTTTGTCTGTAACAAAAACTACGTCATTGCTTACGTCACATTACCCAAAATCGTCATAACAGAATAAATACACTCAAAATTTGAACATGCAACATTAGACAGTCCTCATTGTTTTTTAAAACAAGTTTTAATAAATACATGACTGGTATTATATATCTATATATAGTTTGTTTTATTTTAATACATATTAAAGTTTACATTTCAAATTGTTTTATTTTTAATCCTTTAATGAATTTGATGATTTTACTTACTTAGGGTACAAACTCGCTGACATTGAATTTTTTACTTCCACCCCTCAGGCAATATGTATCAAAAATCTATTTTTACATCACCCGGAAGGTTTTTTTTTTTATTTTGTACTAGTCTATTAATAATGGAGATTCGCTTCCGGTTTTTGTCTGTAACAAAAACTACGTCACTGCTTAAGTCACACTGCCTAAAATCGTCATAAATAGAATACACTCAAAATTTGAGCATGCAATGTTAGACAATCTTCATTGGTTTTTTTAAACAAGTTTTAATAAATACATACCTGGTATTATCTATCTATATATAGTTTTTTTTTTAATATATATTTAAAGTTATCAGAACTAAGTTTCCATTTCAATTTTTTTTTATTCTTTGCTCCTTTAATAAATTTATTTTATTTTTTACTCCTTTAATAAATTTGATGATTTTACTTTACTTATGATACAAACTCTCTGATATTAAATTTTCAACTCCCATCACCTCCGGTAATATTTATTTTACATCGCCCAGAAGGTATTTTTTATTTTGCTAGTTAATTATAACAATGAAATAAATCATGTTAAAATGAGTTCATCTTCAAGAAAGAAAAAACTGCAAAAATCGACAATTTTGACAGATACTGATGTTTACTTAAAATTCTTCCATTTTAAAGTAAAACATAAAAAGAAAAAAGAAAAGAGAAAAAAAAAAGAAATACATGATGTTATGATATGAATCAGTCTAGGGAACACACGTTATCTTCAGGCAATAGTTGTAGCTGTCTACTTTGCAACAGAGGCAGACTGCTTTTATATTATTATCTACGTTATTCGGACTATTGTCCCCATTGTTATTTGTACAACGTTTCGGTCGATATGCCCTCCGGCCTTCTTCAAGTATTTCTTGTCGGACTCGGGAACCTTCTCGGACCCAGGAACCTTCTTTTCGGGCTCGGGAACCTTCTTGTCGTAATCGGGAGCCATCACGGAACTTCGAACCTAACCCTTTATTCAGTCCTCTGGGGGTATCCTTTATATATATATATATATACCGTAACATAAAACAACCAACTAACTGTTTTCTGTATGCCTTGAATATTTTCTAAGATATTTTGTCAAGCACATGCAGACACATTCGTGCCAAATGAAAAATGTTGGTAAGCCACAGAAAAATGAAAAAAATATGGATAAAAATATATAAAGATAATCTCTTAACCAGGGATAAAAATATTTACGCCATCTTTCTTATCTTTGTAAGTTTTTATCCCACAACAAAGATAGATATGGGCGGCTGGATCAACCTTATTCAATCAACCGTGTAAAACACTTAATAAACATATCGATACTTCATCCTCTTCATTGTCGAAATTCTCTTTATCAGGCTCCGGTCTCTCTCTCTCTCTCTCTCTCTCTCTCTCTCTCTCTCTCTCTCTCTCTCTCTCTCTCTCTCTCTCTCCGGATCTTTTTTATCCATAGAAACCTTATAACCCTTTCTTATCTTTTTGACTGAGCCTCTCCCTTAAAAATTATTTTATGGTTTCTATCCAAATTCCATTTTTGTGAAGAGGGGCACCTGTTATTCATTCTTTTTAAAGATAATGCTTATCTGTTAGAAGGACCTTCAATAAATCCAGCGAGAGAAACCCTAAGTGTTCAACATTACTGACAATAACATTCAAATATATATATATATATATATATATACACACACATATATATAAGTCGCATATCTATTTACACACACACACTTATATATACATATATATACATTGACACATATATATGCACACATATATATGCGCACACACACATATATATACACTTATACATATACCCAAAACATATATATATATATACATATACACACATATATACACATACACACACACTTATGTACGCTAATAGACACACACACATATATATACACATATACACTCATGTATATTTACACATATATGGAGGCGTGTGGGCTAATGGTTAGAGTCGTGGGAAATAGACTCGTCGATTCGAGTTCAATTCCTAGACGAATCTGTTGGCATTTCACATAGCACTAATACCCTTGGGAAAGGTATGAATCCATATATTCTCCCTCCAGCTATGGGTTAAATAGTAGGGCAGACTGGGCCCTTCAACCTTGAGTAGGTAACCAGTCTAGGAGAGGGATAACTCTGAATTCAAAATTCCCTCTAGCTATGGGTTAAATAGTAGGGCAGACTGGACCCTTCAGCCTTGGGTAGGTAACTGGGCCCTTCAGCCTTGGGTAGGTAACCAGTCTGATAACCCTGAATTCAAAATTCCTGAGGTTGGTCGTTGATTGGGTTTGTGGCATTCCTTGATGCACCAATTCTTTCCTATCGACTGTGCCAAAAAGTGTGGATGGTCCAACACAAGCCTTCACCACTATAAACAAATCACTGTGTGGGTGTTCATTGTGTGTGTGAACCCTCATGCGTCGAAAATCGACGAGAGAGTCCATAATATATACACATATACCACACAGATATGCACACACATATATACATATACACACACATATATATATATATGCACATACTAACACACATATATACATATATACATATATACATATGCAAACACATGCGTGTGTGAGTGCGCATGCGCGTGTAGAATTTTAAAAAAATTATAAAAATCAGACCTTGATTATATACTTGAATCCGCTCGGGGAGAAAATATCAGACCGGTTATAACAACATCGACAAACTTATCGTTATCTTGTAAGACTACAAGAAAAAGAAATCTAAAATATTATGATAGAAAACATGAACCTTATGCGTTTTTTTAATGAAACATGCTTAAGTGGAAGATTTCTGATATATATATATATATATATATATATGTGTGTGTGTGTGTGTGTGTGTGTGTGTGTGTGTATTTATATATATATATATATATATATGTTTATAATATATATATATGATATATACATTATAATCATATATATATATCAACTAAGCATACGTGGATCCCACTACAAAACACACATATATATATATAGAGAGAGATACATACATACACACACACACATACATATAGACATACACACACATCTACATACACACATCTACTTATATACATACACATATATATATACACACATACATTTATATACATACACACATAATATATACATACACACATACACACATATACATACATAAAAATACACATACATATATACATACACGCATATATATATATATATATATATATATATATATATATATATATATAAAGAGAGTATTCAATTAATAGAATTATGTGTTGGGACAGATAATTGTTAGTTCCACCTGATTCAAAGTAGTCTGTCTTTATTTCTATAGATTTTAGTCAACTATTTCCTTTCTCTTCCCCTTTGTCTACTACATACAATGTATGTGTCTGTTTTCTGTTCTTGTTCTTTTCTTTTGTTTTGTTGTCGTTTCTAGCATGTGTGTGTATATACACATGTATATATATTGTCTGTGCGTATGAAGATTCTGTTTGTGTATTTGTGTGTGCCCTGTTAATTGGAGAGTGTGTACGTACATATACAAATATGTGTACTGGTATAAATACACATCTGTATATGTATATATTTTCTGGAGAACTGAGTGGAATTAATGTGTGTGACAATTAGTTGTTTCCATACAAGGGTACTTTAGGCTAATTGCTGTGTGTGTGTGTGTGTGTGTGTGTGTGATTATATTGTCCTCATATTCAGTTGGGCTGTGAACAATTAAAAATCACCTGATAAATATATATAATATATATATATATATATATATATATACTAAAGTAAGTAAAGTCGTCGGGGCGGCGTAAAGTCGGTATCAGCCAATCAGCGAGGGAGTCTATCCACTTTTCACTTGTGCTAGACCAAGGAGATCATTTTTAGCGTCTGAGGTGGAGCGCCACACCTACCATCAGCTCCTTACTTTACCGCACAGATCCCTGTGCTACTCATACGCTGAGTTGGCGAGGACCGGTATCGAACTAGGAACCTTGTGGTTTCTAGCTGAACGCTCTACCGATTGAGGTCTGTGTGTGTGTGTGTGTGTGTGTGTGTGTGTGTGTGTGTGTGTGTGTGTGTGTGCAAAACTTATTGGTAAACCCGGTAAATAGTTTGATAGTAAAAATATATTACCAAACGTCACCTAGGGAAAAATAAAAAGATAAATGACCAAAAAAGTCGAACCAACCGAAAATAATCGATTAATCCTTTAACGCTTGTCGAAAAGAAAAAAATTATATATATATATATGGATACTGAATTAATAAAAAGGACAAGACGACTAATAAACATTAAGTTAAAGATCATGAAAAAGCAATATATATATATATATATATATATATATATATATATTGTTGGCGTTTTTTGATATAAGGCGTGTGTCAAACGACCACTTCTACTTATAGACTCGCCGATGAACATGTGACCAACCTATTGACCAACCACTGGCAGTATTCTGCTGCTGATATTATTATTTATACTGGCTGTTTTAATCTTAGCTAAACATAACTACTTGGATCTTCGTGGACGACGGATCATATCACTGGACCTTTTGACACTACGTAGGATTCCAAAACTTTGGACTTATTCACTTACCAAAGGATTTCATAGTTCAGGACTTATTCACTTACCAAAGAATTCTATAGTTCAGGACTGACTTACTTTAAATCCTTTTTAACTGGCCAAGGATGGCAGTGAGAAACTTAACACACACACACACACACACACACACATATATATATATATATATATATATATATATATATATATATATATATATATATATATATATATATATCAGGTAATTTTGAAATATTTTCACAGCCCAACTGAGTAGATTTTTATTATGTATAAATACTTTGCTGGAAAGACGTGGCGTAATGTCAATTGTTCCGTTCTGAGAATGGTCGGTTCAAAAATTTAAAAAATAAATGCCCAAGACAAATGGATCCTATAATAACAGATTTCTTTCAAGAATCGTCTGAGAAATTCTAACAAACAGTTTTGCATGTTGGATCTGGAATCCAACACGAATCTTCAAACATTTTTTGGTTACAGCTGTATTTTCCGATTTTCAAAAGCCTCCAGCAATGCATTGTTGAGATTCTAGACTCTTTTAGGCATTCTAGTTGCCGCTTATAGAAAAAGAAAGATAACCTAGGAACGTTGGGTTTATCAATGTTGTTGCAAGAATTGTTTAGTGAAGAATTTGAAAGAAGAATCGCAATCTCCTCTAAAAATCGGATTCATTGACATCGCATTTCTAACTTAACGAGTTTTATTAAACTGCCGGCAATTTTTGCATAAATAAATGTAGACATACATGTTTTCTTTTAAAGTTTATTTTGAATTATTTTTGTTTTTTATTAAACATAAAAATGCTGCAGCAAATCACTATTGGGTGATTTTAAGCTAATTCCATAAACGCGTGTATAGATAAATAGATAATGAAAAAACTGAGTTGGATAGATAGTGAATAGAAGGAGATAGATAGATAGATAGATAGATAGATAGATACTTACCTATTGAGCATACTGATATAGGTAGATAGTGAACAGAAGGAGACAGAAAAATAGATAGATAGATAGATAGATAGATAGATAGTGAACAGAAAGAGATAGATAGATAGATAGATAGATAGATAGATAGATAGTGAACAGAAAGAGACAAAGTGATAAATGGTGAACAGAAAAAGATAGAATGATAGATCAATAGATAGATAGATAGTGAACAGAAAAAGGTAGATAGATAGATAGATAGGTAGATAGATAGATAGATAGATAGTGAACAGAAAAAGATCGATAGATAGATAGTGAACAGATAAAAGATAGATAGATAGATAGATAGTGAACAGAAAAATATAGATAGATAGTGAACATATATATACAGAGATGATACATACACTGAAAATTAGACTCATCATATATATATATATATATATATATATATATATATATTATATATATATATATATATATATATAACGATGTTCAGAGAACACCTTCGCTCTCACTTCTGATTCAGATGAGTGACACTTTTAAATCATGACCTTTGTAGACTGGTCACATATTACTAGATCAAGCATATCATGTTACCTCCAGCACAGTGGCAGAAATGTGTCAACTCGTGCCCCCGTGCCATTTGCTTACAATGCTACAAGGATGAATTTGTATACTGTGTATTGCCAACCAGGGCGTCCCATTGTGATGTAATGGTTTGCAATCTAGTCTCGCAGCCCCATTACTTCTGAATAGCGAGTTCAAATCTCGTTGGATGTTCCACACTTGCGATCTTGTGTCACATCGAACCAACGGAAAACAGGGTGTGTAAGTGTAGCAAACTAGTCTCGCCGATCCATTCGTACTGAATAGCGATTTTGATCCTCGTTGTATGCATATACTTGCGAGCTTGTCACATCCTATCCGTGGTAAATGCCTACTGTTTTATACATCTTTGCTGGGTATATAACGGGTGAGAGAGTTATAAGGATATGAGAAACGAGGTGGACGGGATTCTTATAGTCTTTCGCATATATAAAGTCTTTATCTCTTACTTACTTGAGTAGTTCGAGTAGCTGGTTGGCACCTTAGTCTGTCTCTTGCATAGCTTGGACATTCTTCTAACTGGCCGGTTTGTCTGGTTTTATTTCTTTCTTAGTTCTGGTTCTGAAGAAGCTGGTTCGACATGAGTTCACAGAGACGACATGAGGCTTATACTTTAAGTGGTCACTTTTCTTTATTTAAAACCAGATTCTCAACTGCGGCTTATGTGAAGATAACTGACTATCTAAACTCAACACCAGTTCTTAAGTGTCCAGTAGCGAAAGCCGGGGGTCAATTTGATGTTACCAAGTGTCAATCTTCTAACAATCTCAGATTTTTAATTTCAACGAATTTTAATTCAAGATCTAACTACACTAACCGTCTGTTGTGAGGTTTTAAGGGTCAAATAAGAACAAAAACGACACGAAAATCTATTAACGTAGACAATTACAAAAAAATAAATAAATGATTTATCGATATTAAAGAGGGGTCCAAACGTCTTGACATCCCTACATATTGGTTTATATTTCATTAAAAAGAAAACCTGTCATCTCATGGATTTTGCCGTCCCGGCCGACCACTGAGACAAAATAAAAGAAAGCGAAAAGATAAACAAATACTTAGACCTTACCAGAGAACTGAAAAAACTTTGGAACATGAAGGTGAAGGTCGTATTAATTGTAATTGGGGCTCTTGGAAGGTCTCCAAAGCTCTAGAAAAGAATTTGGGTGAATCAGAAGAAGAATCGAGACCATCCAAACTACAGCATTGTTGGGATCGGCTAGAATACTCAGAAGAGTCCTGGAGACCTGAGGAGACTTGCTGTCACTCAGCCACCAGTGAACCACCAGCTACGGTAGGTGTGAAAAACTAATAATAATAATAATAATAATAATAATAATAATAATAATAATAAATATCCCTTTGCATTTCTAGCGATATATATCATGTAATTATAGTTGATTAATTAGTAATATTTTGTCAGGGGAAGACAAGACTTTCAGACCCCTTGCCGTGTGTATGGGCAATTATCACGACGCATGTGCCAAGTAATGTAGTGCACTTTTTGTCTTCTACTTGTGACGTGATAACTATGTAAACATCATTGTATTTCATTATCTCATGAGCATTATCAACTCATCTATTAAGACCATCTCAGCTGAGAAATTTCATAGGATTTTAACAGATAAGATATTGAAATAGAAATAGAAATAGCAAGGACGTGACATTTAAAATATAACTGTTACATTAACAGAAGACGTGCGAGTAATGATTACGAAGAATTGTGATAAACACATTAAAAGAAATCCCAGGAAAATTATCTTTATCGAAAATCTAAAAAAAAAGATTTTGTTTATGAACACTTCTATCATACTTAGAAAAACACTTTCAACCTAAAATGTGAAATGATTATATGTTAAAAGAAAATAAAGCTTAATTTATCAGATCTAACGTGAAAGACTTAGTAACGGGTGCATAATACGAAAATAATTGAATTGAAAAAGCTGTGAATATGAGTGAAAGTGATACCAATTGTAGTTGGTGTACTTGGAACGGTACCAATAAACTTCGAAAAAAGACTGGAGGATCTGGAAATCAGAAGTGGAATTAAGATTATACAGACTACTGCACTGCTGCAATCGGCTAGAATACTCGGAAGAATTCTGGAGACCTGAGGAGACTTGTTGTCACACAGATTGCAGTGAAATACCATCAGCTAACGCTGATGTGAAAAACTCAAAAGGAGTGAAAATAATAATAATAATAATAATAATAATAATAATACTCAGGATCATTCTTAAAATGGACAAAAGAAGAACTCAGACAGATAGACCAAAGGAAGAGAAAATTAATGACCATGCACAAGGCTCTCCACCCTAGAGATGATAGAGATAGATTTTATGTGTCAAGAAAGGAAGGGGGAAGAGGTCTTGCCAACATAGAGGAATGCGTAGAAACCACAATCCAACAACTTGAAGATTACACAAGGAAGAGCAAAGACAAACTACTTATGGCGCCAACAATAGTAGAAACGGCAGATGGACAAACAAAAAACGACAAAGACTAGAAAACAAAAATGGGAAGAAAAAACAATTATGGACGCTTCAAACGACAAATAGATGAGGTTGCACATGAAAAGACTTGGACATGGTTAGAAAGGGAAACTCAAAGAGAAACGGAATCACTTATAATTGCTGCACAAAATAATGCCATAAGGACAAACTACATCAAAAGCGAAAATTGATAAGACCCAACAGAATAGTAAATTTAGACTTTGCGGTAATAGAGATGAGACTGTTAACCATATACTCTGCGAATGTAGCAAACTAGCACAACGAGAATACAAAACTAGACACGACTGGGTTGGAAGGTGATCCACTGGGAATTATGCAAGATATTAAATTTTGACCACACAACAAAATGGTATATGCATAAACCAGAATCTGTTCTTGAGAACGAAACGCACAAAATTCTCTGGGACTTTGAAATTAAAACGGATCACCTTATCCAGCAAGAAGGCCAGACCTAGTGTTGATTAAAAAAAAGAAAGAACTTGTCAACTGGTTGATTTTGCAGTGCCAGCAGCACAGGGTGAAGTTAAAGGAAAATGAAAAAATGACAAATATCTGGACCTTGCCAGAGAACTGAAAAAGTTATGGAATATGAAAGTGAAAGTGATACCAATTGTAGTTGTGCACTTGAACATTCCCAAAAGGATTAGAAAAGGGCTTGGAAAGTTTGGATATCAGAGGAAGGATTGAAACCATTCAAAACACTGCACGCTGCAATCTGCCAGAATACTCAAAGAGTCCTGGAGACCTGAGGAACTTGCTGTCACTAGGCTCCAGTGAAAGACCATCAGCTAATGCTGATGTGAAAACTCGAGACTTGCCAGAGAATTGAAAAATATATGGAATATGAAGATCAAAGTTATACCAATGTAATTGCATTTGAACGTCCCAAAAGGCTTGGAAAAAAACTGGAGAATATGGAAATCAGAGGAAGAATTGAGACCATCCAGAATACTGCATTGCTGCAATAGGCTAGAATACTCAGAAGAGTCCTAGACTTGTTGTCACTCAGACTCCTGTGAAATACCATGATGTGAAAAACTCAAATGGAATGAAAATAATAATAACTATCACTATCACTAACATTATTATCATTCTTATTATCATGATTATATCACTTCTCGTTAGTTTTCCCATCACCTAACGCTGTGGTCTTTTCACTGGAGTCTGAGGGATCGCAAGGTGTATATGATTCTTTTGAGTATTCTAGCCGATCTTAACAATGTTCTTTTTGACATAATGATGTCTGTAACTTTCAGGTTTGATTTAATCCTTCATTCAAAGGTATATAAAGGTATGCGGGTTATTTAATGCCAAATACATCCTTGTAGAAGAATAGTAGGGCTACGATTTAATTCAAAGCTGGCGAAATGATGGGGTTTATCGGTTATAAACAGACTATCAGTCATGGAAATCGATCACTGACAAGCTAAAACGACAATTCTTCCAAGCTGTGGTTATATCAGTACTGCTGTATGGCTGCACCCCTTGGACCCTAACGAAGCGCCTTGAGAATAAGCTAGATAGTATCTGTACAAGAATGCTGCGGTATTTTTGAACCAGTCGTGGAAAAGCACCACAAGGAAGCAGCTGTACGGCCACCTGCCCCCATCTCACAAACCATCTGATTGAGACGGACAGACATGCTAGACACTGCTAGAGAAGCAAGGACGAACTCATAAGCGACGTTCTTCTGGAGAAGACAACACATGGACATGCTAATGTGGGTCGCCCAGCAAGTAGCCATATTGATCAACTCTGTGTAAATACTGGATGCTGTGCAGAGGACCTCTCTGGGACAATGAATGATAGAGAAAGTTGGCCAGAGATTGTCATGAAGATCCATGCAAACTGCGTGACATGATGATGATAATGATAATATCCATATTTACCAACCCCTCCGCACAAGCAGGATGCGACACAGGTCAATTTCTTAAGCGGAGTTTATCAGGTTTGAATTCAGAGTTTTCCTTCTCCTAGACCGGTTGCCTAACCATGGTTAAAGAGTCCAGTCTGCCCTACTATTTGCCCATAGCTGGAGGGAGAGTAAGATTCATACCTTTCCCAAGGGTATTATCGCTAAGTGATAATGATAATATATTTCCCAATAGTATTAGTCCGAAAGCTAACGTAATCGCGCGGCCCGGAGTTCGAACTCACTTACTACGATATCGCAGTCCAGCACGTTAACCACTACAACACATGAACTCCCTCTCTGTCCTCCTAAGATAAAATTCATGAATAAATCGATTGCGTTTAAATGGCCCAAGAAAAAAAAAGAATGTGCTTAAAATGTCTTAATTTTCCTCACTTGTGGTATATTAGGGCAACACTGAAACTGACAAGTAAATTTAACATCTTACCTCGTTGTTTAATTGTAGTCTAGAATTGCTGCTTCTTGTCTAATGCTACGAAAAATCTTAACCGATCGAATGCACATCGCGTAGACAAGAGGCTCGAAGCGATTGTTCTCACTTTGAAATTGTCGACAAATCGAACAGATCTTCATCATGCCAGATTTGATCTGCGAAATTTCCACCTTGTCGATCTTGTCTTTCATTGCCCTGCATATTTGGCCAAGGGTCGACCCGATTACTTCATTCTTCTTGTTGCTCTCTTAAGATCTTTCTCTCTTTTGATTGAGGATTTTCCTGGTGGATATCGCAGCATTTATTCTTGTTAAGCTCAGTCGGTAGAGCATCAGCCATAGAAATCGCAACGTTCTGGGTTCGATACCGGTCTTCACCAACTCAGCGCATGAGACCAAAAGTATATGGAGTGGAAATGCACCGATTTTCCGGTACAAAAATGTTCAGGACTCAGCGGCCAGTATATATATATATATATATATTGCACTTCCCGGTTTATCACCTTTTCCATCAAGCCCTATGTGGTAGTTTGCTGCATTCGCTTAGGATGTGATTAACAGTTTTTCTCTGCCTGCAGACATCTACAATTGCTATTCCGTTGTGTCTTATCTATTTTCGCTTCGATATATATATATTTACCAACCTCCGCACGAGCAGGATGTGACACAAGGTAAATTTCTTAAGCGGAGTTTAACAAGCTTGCATTCAGAATTTTCCTTCTATGCTGGTTACCTAGCTCAAGGTTAAAGAACCATGTTGCCCTGATATTTACCCATAGCTGGAGGGAGAATTGGGTTCATACCTTTCCCAAAGGTATTAGTGTCATGTGAAATCCAAACAGCTTCGACTAGGAATTGAACTTGGGTCGGCGACTCCATTTCCAACGACTTTAATCATTAGACCACGCTCTTCCATGGTTAGTATAGAAGGTCGTGCCGATAGTATTCTGGTACATTATAGAACCCATCGCTATTTATTTTCTCATGGGTGTTAGAAGTTGGTGTCTGAGAGTCAAACACATATTTATTAATTCTACCAATTCATTAATGCCCATGAAATTAATGAAAATTATTTCTACCAGTTTATAAAACCAACCTGATGTTGATCTATAAACTATCCGCTTAAAAATCATATATACAAAAAACAAGATAGTACATTGGGTAATCTGATCTGCGCTGTAAAGCATCTGGTAGCTAACGGTAGCCGTGTTGCTCCACATCAGCAAAAGCAATCTCCTTGGTCTACCTCTAGCAAAAATTATATAGCCTCCCTTGCTGTTCGATTGATACTAGGCACTCCGTTAACTTTACTTCTTACATAGATAATGTAATTCTATGAGTTGACTTTGCGACAGGGTCTCATGTTATATAGTGGACCCGTCAAGGAACATGGAACACTTGTATTTATAAACGTATAAGATTATATCTTTATTTCCTCGGTTGTGTGTAGACTGAGAGTCGTTAGCAGGGGTTGCACAAAAACGGAGCCTTCTGAAGTTGTCTGCAAGCGGTCTCCAACCTGATCTCGGTCTTCCCAAACGGGATTTTTTATTATTGTTCAATTCCGGGGTCATGCCTCTTTGATCGTCACACTTACGCAGTTTTTCTGTAGACACACCTTCTCCCCACGCAACCTGTTTTCATTGGTTATGGGCCACGCCTGCAGATTTTCTGTGTCTACACAATGCCAAATGTTCACCTACATCTCTAGGTATCAAAGGTCAGTTTAATGCCAATTTTTGTTTTCAGGCCCACACTTGACATGCACGCACTTCCTGCGTGCAGCCCGGGCTTTAGGTGCAAACCGATTGACCAGGCAATATATTACACTTAGTCATTGAAACGAATTTACAATTTAGAAAATCACCCTGTTGGTGAGGCTTAGAATATGCTGATTGTATCCTCTACAGAGGGACATGAAACCCACAAACTAGATCTGAAGGTGAAGATCGAGGTCAAGAGATCTGAGAAGTGTGCCTCTTCAGGCCATTCGTTTCCAGGTCCACTCTAAAGTGGTTGTATTAATGCTAAGGATAACGTAAAATGTTGTAGACATTAGCCCTTTCGGTGTGTTCAATCAGAGAAATACATATAAAATCTTTACAAACCAATAAAATCCTGTCAAACCATACATCAAACAAAATAAAATTGATTCATGTAAAGCTTATCAATTATATATATATATATATATATATATATATATATATATATATATATATATACAGGTTTGTCCCAGAAGTCGCGCACCATGTATGAAAAAATACATATAAAAGTTTATATGTATAGATCAACCTGATGTTGATCTATAAACTATCCGCTTAAAAATCCCATATACAAAAAACAAGATAGAACATTGGTTAATCTGATCTGCGCTGTAAAGCATCTGGAAGAGAATGTCACTTATCTTTTCGTCCTTACATATCCAGCGGTTTCCAGCATGTGTTATTCATCTTACCCTGATGGTTTGTTTAATGGGGGCAAGTGGTCGCACAGTTGCTTTCTTGTAGGATGTTGTTTCCATTGTTTGTTTTTTATCATAAGTAAGTAAAATCATCAAATTTATTACAGTAAAAAAAACAATTTGAAATGGAAACTTAATTCTATCCCCCTTAAATAAAATGTTGCATGTATCTATTAATTATTAATTGAATAATTATTTTTGAATATATTGAACATAATTTTAATACAAAATCGTATTTATTTGTTAACTTTTAGTTAACTTCTTTTTACTGAATATAATTTATAAAATTGATTACAAATTTTTCAAAAGATTTTTCCATCTAAAGCATTGGTTCTCAACCGGGTCTACATTGACCCCCGGGACTATATAACAGTTTTTGGGACCCAGACAGGTCAAATGTATTTAACTATAAAGATACAATGTAATTTTTAAACAACAAATGGCTAGGGGGGTCCATCAGAGTAAAATAGGATTAAAAGAAGGTCAATAGCTAAAAGAAAAAGGTTGAGAATCATTGATCTAAAGGAATACAGTTTTAAAAATAATTTCATAGTTTATATAGTTTATTTATTTAAATAATATTCAGTTTGTTTATTACAATGGAAAGGATTCAAAGTTTGAATTGTAAGGAATAGCTTTTAGTTATTTTATTAATATTAATTATTTTTTATTCTATGTATTGATGATTTTAGTAATTGTGACGTAAGCAGTGACGTAGTTTTGGTTATAGACAAATAGAAATCGAATCTCCATTATTGATAGATTTACATTTTGACCTCGTAAACATGCTATGTTTTGAAAAATCGGGAAAAAATGTTTGTTTGAGAATTTTTCAAAAATAAATTAAAACAAAAGCAAAAAATTTTCTTTAATTCAATATTCGTTGAGATCAATTTTATTTTTGAAACATTCACAAACAATCAATTTTTTTCCCTGGATTTTCAAAAAAGTCGCTCACAACAAAGTTAACATACAAATAAATTTACAATTTTACTTTGAATATGATAGAACTTTTGATATAAAATCTATTATATTTTTATGTCAAAGTTACTTTTTGTTTTTCTCCAATGATTTGAGACTGTTTCTTTATAACATCAAAGGTTTATTCATTTACTAGCAGCGGTTACCCGGTGTCGCCTGGGTAGAGGGGAATTTTTTAAGTTAGTCCCGCAGATCCATTATTACTGAATCGTGAGTTGCATCCTCGTGGGATGCCCCATTTAAATCCCTATGTAAAAAATAGACCTTGGATTGATCCAGCTACTCTGAAAAAAAATGTTAATGTCTACTATCTAAAATATTAAATGAAAAGAAATCCATGCTGTTATCATTTAAATTTTATTTTTAATAAAAAAAAATGCTATTCATATCTATCTATCTATCTGTCTATCTATATTATTCTATTCATATCTATCTATCTATCTATCTATCTATCTATCCATGTGATCAAATCTATCTTATTCTATTCATATCTATCTATCTATCTATCTATCTATCTTATTCTATTCATATCTATCTTATTCTATTCATATCTATCTATCTATCTATTTATCTATCTATATATCTATTCATAATCTATCTATCTATCTTTTTCTCATTACATCTAAGTTTTCCTATATACTGACAAAACAGATCTCAAGTGTTACCATAAATGGCGTAAATGATGAGTATAAAAAATCTCCACACTTCAAACCAGAGACAGAAATCTTCTTGCTTTCATTAAACATCCAAGGAGAAGTCTCCTTGGCAAATGGCTGACAAGCTGGACTGCGAGATCTTAGTAAGAGTCTTCGAACTCCAGTCCCGCCATTACGTTTACTTTTGGGCTAATACCCTTGGGAAAGGTATTAACCCCCTCCTCCCCAGCTATAAATTGAATAGTACCACTATTGTTCTTCTACAAAAAAAAAGGTTTTGGCATTAAATAACCCACGAATATTGATATGCCATTAAAATAGAGAAACCAAAACAAACCAATAGATTCTTGATTAAATCTTAGAATGTCATCATCAAACATGTTGAAATAATTCAGCAAACTTCAAATCAAGTTGTAAGAGCATTAGTCGGGAGGTCGGTGAAGTATTGATATTTAGAGTGCTGTTTACAGTGGTGGAGCAAATGACAGGATTTTAAGGGTTTATAGCGATTTTATAATCATTTTCCAGATGGAGCCAATCTAAAATGAAAATGTTTGCAGCGTTTTAAGGTGTCGTGATCATTGCCACTATAAAAATCTCAAGTGATAAATGACGTCTTTTTAAAGATTTTCTACAAACATGCTAAATTTCATTGTTTTATCTTGAATAGTTAGCTCACTCGGTAGTTCAATACCGGTCCTCGCCAACTCAGCGTATGAGTAGCACAGGGATCTGTGCGGTAAAGTAAGGAGCTGACGGTTGGTGTGACGCTAAAATAATCTCCTTGGTCTAGCGCAAGTGAAAAGGGGATAGGCTCCCTCGCTGATTGGCTGATACCGACTTTAGGCCACCCTAACGACTTTACTTACATTTAGTTGTAAATGGGATTTGTCAAAGAAAACAATACATTGTCTAATGATTTTCACGAATATAGGTGTCTTTTTGTCACGTGATAAATGTCTTTTTGTCCACAATTTTTCCAACTTCAAGTATTTATATTTCAAAAGGTTATGAATGGATTTCGTTAATTTAAAACCACAGACGCTTATAAAATGTACATTTTATGAATATCATATTTGTCATAACAAAATTTCACTTTTAATATTTTCGTGGCCATTACTAGTGGTAGTACCTGTTAGGGTCAAATCTATAGTTTATATAGATCCGTGTAAAATTATTCTTATTCGATAAAAAGAAAAGAACCCTTTAGAAAAATTTTAAGAATAAGATTTTTTCCATGAATGTAAACTCCGTAATTTGGAATTGGTTTATAGGGAAATTATTTTAATCTTGCAAACATATTTCGTACGAGTCTATTCAAAATGATAACAAATCAAATAGAGAGCTTCTGGTTTGAACAGAGGTCTATTATTAATTATTTGTTGGGTTAGAAGTACAAACCATGTGAAATTTATAAAGAATGTATAGTGTGTGTGGAGAAACTTGTTTTAGTCAATAAAATGTTTACAAATGGCTTAACATGCGTTTGCCTTTCCGAACCTGAGTAGAAAAGACGGTACATGGAGTGGAAACACACTGACCGATAATGAAATAGTTCCAAGAACAATGGTCAATAAAGAAGATTATGCTGACAATCTTCGGGTACCCAAGAAAGGACACATCGCTATTGATTTTATTGAAAAAGCAGTAACTGTAAACAGTACTTCTTTTGGCAAAGTTCACCATATTTATTGAATGACCCACGTTTATACTGGGGTTCAACCCACCTCCACTTCCGCCTCGCTGGTCTGTATTGTATTGTTTTGGTATTTCAGTCTCGAAAGACTATAATAAATATTTTGTGCCTCTGAATTTACAGCGCCTCCTGTGACTGTGAAGTCCAATGTTTGAAAAACATTCTCGACCACAGATGTCACATGTGAAGGTTGTCCCTGAAGATGTTGATGTGCCGGTGCTTTGTTGCCGCTGCTTTCTTGTGGACCTCTTAGCCTCATGGTGTTGCGTTCGGGTGACTTCTGACATGAGTAATCCTCTACGGAGAGTCTGCCGCCACCGAGGGTGCAGCAAATTGCACTAGATATCAGGTTCTTTTGTTTTAATTAGCACTCTTAGAGTTAATTAGCATTAGATGTGGTCTTCAAGTCGGGATTAGATAAGCCATTTGTATTTCAAAATTCCATAGAAACTATGCGTCTCATTCTCTATGACGGATCCTGGTTTGTGCTTATACCATTTTGTAGTAGAATCAAAATTGAAGTTCTTGCAACTTCCCGGTTTATCACCTTTTTCCATCAAGCCCTATGTGGTAGTTTGCTGCATTCGCTTATGATGTGATTAACAGTTTTTCTCTGCCTACAGACATCCTACAATTGCTATTTGTTGTGCCTTATCTATTTTCGCTTCGATATATATATATTTACCAACCCCTCCGCACGAGCAGGTTGTGACACAAGGTCAATTTCTTAAGCGGAGTTCAACAGGTTTGAATTCAGAGTTTTCCTTACCTAGACTGGTTGCTTAACCAAGGTTAAAGAGCCCAGTCTGTCCTACTATATACCCATAGTCGGAGGGAGAGTAGGATTCATACCTTTCCCAAGGGTATTAGCGCTAAGTGAACTGCAATTACCACATCCAGGATTTGAACTCGGGGCGACGAGTCAATTTCCCATTGCTTTAACCATTACACCACGCGCTTTTCGCTTCGATATAATTCGTCCTTATAGCATTGTTTTATAATGCTATTATGTTAGATTCAGTTTCTACCTGGATATGTCCCTTCGCTGTGCGGTTGATACCACAATAGGTCATCCCGCCAACTGGTTTCCGATCAAAAACTCGGGAGCTCTCAATAAAGATTTGCTTTGTTTTTTCTGTTGCTTTTTTCGTTTTGTTTTGGGGGTTTTATCGATTAAGACTTCAGAAACGTAGAAATGTCAAAATCTCCCACGAGACTTATTTAAATACGCAGTTCTGTCTCTGTCGTCTGTCCTGCCTAACCATTAATTTAAAATTGACGAAATTACCGGGGGGCGGGGGGAGGTATGACCAGCCAAAGACATTAGTGTATAATTGACTAACACTGCGCAGGTGTTCCCATCAACTGCGAGTAATCTAAAATTACTTATGCAGAGTGACAATTCTTCTTCTTCCTCGTGTTCCGGAATGAACAATACGATTCAGAATAATGATGTGAGGAGGGCCCACGTGATATCACAGATCAATCCGATGACATTTGAAATATCCGGAGATGGAGAGACCCATTAGGTTGACCAATGTATTTAATCGTTGGCTAATGCAATGCCCTATAGACTTTTATGAATCGAAGTCGAATTGAATTAAACATATAGATTAATCCAATTAGACCATGACAATAGTTAGCAAATAATGACTAGAATAATAAAGACGGGGACTTTACCGAGTTATTCAAGGTGTTTTATTAAATTCTGCCATTTTGCAAGCATCACTTATTTTATTGGTATCGACGAAGCCTAAATTACACACACACAAACACACACACACACACACTCACACACAACATACATATATATACGCTCCCAATTTCGGTTGAGCACTTTATTTAGGAGGGATATAATTGCAAATTCACCGTATTCGGCGCTCAGCTAAATCTCACTTTGTTTACAAAGTTTGAGAACTATAGGTGAAGTTCATTTCCGCTTAGAAATGTAGCGATTAAATAGCTTGCTATACTTGGCAACTGACTGTGGATGTGTGGGTAAGAGGTTTGGCGAGCGTAAGTTCGTTCGGGTATAATATATATATATATATATATATATATATATATATATATATATATATATGAGAGAGAGAGAATTTTGGCAACCCTTTCTGTCGTACGCGACCTGATGATGATGATGATCTAATATAGATAATAAAATCTTATTATCTTTGGTTTAGAAATAAATTATATTTTTGATATGAGATAATTGTTAATGGTTTATTTGTTATATTTATTATTTATAAAAAAGGGGAAAACAATAGAGGAATACCATTACTAAATCAGAAAGATATAAGAACATTTGGAGAAAAGAAGAATTACGAATACTTGGGAATTTTGGAAGCGGACACCACCAAACAAACAGCGATGAAAGAAAAAGTTAAAAAAGAATACCTCAGAAGAACAAGAAAACTTCTAGAAACCAAGCTCTTCAGCAGAAATCTCATCAAGGAAATAAATACCCGGGACCTCTCCATAATAATATACTCTGAACCATTCTTAAAATGGACGAGAGGAACTCCGTCAGATAGACGGAAATACTAAAAAATTAATATTATTTGTATTATTCGGACTATTGTCCTCATCTTCATTGTTATTTGTACAACGTTTCGGTTGATGTAACCTCCGGCCTTCTTCAGGTATTTCTACTCGGAGTCGGGAACCTTCTCGGACTCGGGAACCTTCTCGGACTTGGGAAACTCCTTCTTTCGAACTCGAAAACCTTCTTATCGTAATCGGGAGCCATCAGGAACTTTGAACCTAACCCTTTATTCAATCCACGGGGTATCCTGTTCTTATTCCACTAACCATAGCTGGGTTAGAGGCGTTAATCTGTGTTAATTATTATTCTATGTTACTGCTGCTCCTGACCAGGTTTGAACCGGCAGTCTATAACTATCAGAGCATCTTTTACAATAACTATCACTTAGAACTGTATTAACCTAACTCCTTTATCCACTAGGCCATGTTTCGAATTAATGACTCTATAAATGCTATAGACAGATTATTTATCACATGAAAATATGATCTTTCTGATAAGAAATTATCATATTATTATTATTATATTATTATTATTATTATTATTATTATAAATTATTATTATTATATATTATTATATATTATTATTATTATTATTATTATTATTATTATTATTATTATTGAATTATTATAATTATTATAGATAATTATTTATCATATGAAAATATGATCTTTCTGATAAGATAAAGTGATAATTTTTCAAGGTTGTAACAATGTTAGTACTACAGTGCATCAGTTGTACTTTAATGAGTCAAAGTGGTTGTGTCCGAGAAATGACAGAGACAGACTTTATGTACCAAGAAAAGAAGGCGGAACTTTATTTATTATATATACTAGCAAAATAAAAAGACACTCTCCGGGCGATATAATAATAATTTTTTGAAAGATATTGCCTGAGTGGATGGGAGCTGAAAATTGAATGTCATAGAGTGTGTACCATAAGTATGTAAAATCGTCAAATTTATTAAAGGAGTAAAAAAAAAGAAAGAAAGACAATTTGAAATGGAAACAGTTCTGATAACTTTAAATATTATATTAGAATAAAACAATCTATATATAAATATATAACACTGGGCATCTATTTATTGAAACAATGAGGATTGTCTAACGTTGCATGCTCACATTTTGAGTATATTTATTCTGTTATGACGTTGGATTATGTGTTGGGTAATTTGACGTAAGTAGTGACGCAGTTTTTGTTACAGACAAAAATCGGAAGCGAATCTCCATTATTAATAGACTAGTACAAAATAAAAAAAACACCCTCTGGGCGATGTAAAAATAGATTTTTTGAAACATATTGCCTGAGGGGTGGGAGTAAAAAATTCAATGTCAGCGAATTTGTACACTAAGTAAGTAAAATCATCAAATTCATTAAAGGATTAAAAAATTAAAAAGTTTGAAATGTAAACTTTAAATATGTATTAAAATAAAACAAACTATATATGGATATATAATACCAGTCATTTATTTATTAAAACTTGTTTTAAAAAACAATGAGGACTGTCTAATGTTGCATGTTCAAATTTTTAGTGTATTTATTCTATGTTATGACAATTTTTGGTAACGTAATTTTTGTTACAGACAAAAGCCGGAAGCGAATCTCCATTATTAATAGAAGATATTGGTGAACTGTAAATAGGTAGTCATGGGAGAAAAGATTATATTCTTTGCAACAAAAAAAAATATAAACGTCTAGCTTTCTTATAAATCGAACCTTGGACATCAACTCCCGAATGAGATATGTAACGATTCAAGCTTCCCTAAATAAAATTCTCTTTTCCGATTTTGCTTTTACTCAGGGTTATTTATAAGATTTTAGACGATCAGAAATTTGAAAAGACACTTAAACCAATTTGGGATAATTGAGGTCCATCATACGTTGCCCTTCAATAAGTTGTATTCCCTCTTCTGTTCACCCAACTGATTTATTGATTTAGGCCGATTACCAGTTCATGAAAGTTAATGTTCAGCCTTGCTATCCAACATGCAATTCCCTCGGGGAACTTGTTACCAATTTCCTAACTTTGTTGATATTGACATCTAATGAATTTATGGAGCTGGCTTTCAAATCTACTCGACCGGTGTAATAAGCGCTAACAAAGGTTGTACCACTAAAGGAATAACAGATATGTCAGCGTTGTATCTTTTACAATAACTAGATTCTCGCTCTGTATCTTCAAAGTTAAGACATGTTATGCTCATTCAATACAAGGTGGGTGACAGAAAATGGGAAGAAGATGTTCCCTTGGTGTAATGGTTATAGCTGGCTTTCAAATCTATTCGACCAGTGTAATAAGCGCTATCAAAAGTTGTACCACTGTTACGTGGTGGGTCTTGTCAACGTGCCTCCAAATTCACGACACTAAAAAGGTATTTGTTACGCGGCGGTCGTCTTGTCGATAAAAAAAAGACAACACTTGAAATATATCTTCCCGAGGACTTGGCTTTTATTTTCGGGCTTGTCTCGTGGGTTGTTTCGGAGAGGAGGAAAGGCAGAGAGAAAGAGAGAGAAGACACTGTTAAATGATCGTAATCCCACACTAGGGACCAGAGGCCCGTCCGTACTCTATGCCCCCGGAAAGCAAAAAGAGGACGATCTTGTTGTTCGTCGTTCCTCGTCACCACGTGACTTCCGGTTCCAGTCAACACCCGAAACTTCCGGTTGGCTTTCAATTCTCCATTCGGGGGCTATACCTCGGTAAAATCACCGTGCATCACTCCACCATTTTTCAAAGCCTCCACCTTGTCTCATTTCTTCTTCCTCCCTTTTATAGTAGTCCTCCCAAAACTCTGGACCTTCATAATCTCGTTACACCACTAAAGGAATAACAAATACGTCAGCGTTGTATCTTTTACAATAACTAAATGTATCCTGGTATCTATTCTCGAAGTTAAGATATTTTCTGCTTATTCAATACAAGGTGGGCGACAGAAAATGGGAAGAAGATGTTCCCTTGGCGTAATGATTATAGAATGAGCTAAGAGATCTTGGTAAGCGAGTTCGAATTCAAGTCACGCCGTTACCTTTACTTTCAGACTAATACCGCTGTGGAAGGTATGAACTCTCTTATCAATCTATCCCACTAAACGAATAACAATGTTAACATTCTATCTTCTACAATATCTCGATTACCGATCGATTTGTATCCTAAAAGTTAAGACATGTTTTGCTCATTCAATAGAAGGTGGGTGACAAAAACAAGAAAGAAGATGCCCCAGTGGCGTAATGGTTCTGGACTATGATGAGTTAGCGAGTTCAAAATCAAGTCATGCCATTACGTTCACTTTTTGACTAAAACCCTTGGGGAAAGTATGAATATTCTTATTCACCTATCCGACTAAATAACAAAGATGTTAACATTGTATCTTTTACAATAATTAGATTCTCACTATGTATCCTAAAAGTTAAGACATGTTCTGCTCATTCAATGCAAGGTGGTGACAGAAAATAGAAAGATGAGGTTCCATTGGCGTAATGGTTATAGCTGGCTTTCAAATCTATTAAGCGCTATCTAAAGTAGTAGCACTAAAAAATAACAAATATGTTAGTGTTGCATCTTTGACAATAACTAGATTGCGGCTATAAATCCTCAAAGTTAAGACGTGTTCTGCTTATTCAATAGAAGGTGGGTGACAGAAAGAGGAAAAAGGATTATCCCGTAGTGTAATGGCTATATTGTTGAACGACATCGTAGTAAGCGAGTTCGAATTCCAGTCACGTTATTATGTTCACTTTCAGACTGATACACTTGGGGAGGCATGAACTCTTCTATCCCCCTATCATACTAAGGAAATAACGAGGTTAACGTTCTATCTTCTGAAATAACTTAATTCTCTCTATGTATCCTCAAAGTTAAGATTCTCATTCAATATAAGGTGGGTGACAAGAAGAAGAAAGAGGCAATTTATTAAGCAACGGGACTAGATTGGAATCGGCCATAACTAACATGAGCCCGAGATTAAATCTCGGTAAAATAATGTGAATAAAAGAATACAGCATTTGACAAGGAACCATTCGTCACTAATCACGTGACAATTTGTACTTCGTGTTAATATAACCTTGGTCATGCGAACACATAACTTCTATCAAAACAGTGTGAAAACAGGGAAAACAAAGGTGTAAGCGTTCTATCTTCTGGAATATTACATTCCCGTTATTTATTCTCAAAATTAGATATGTTCTGCTTATTCAATAAAAGATGGGTGTCATTAAGCGGAAAGGGCATTGAAAAAATGTTCAATTTCGGGATTTGATTAAGTCGGTCACGACAAGCCCTAGAAGCTATAGGATTGTCCCTACCCTATTGCCCTTATGATAAACCTCCAACCCTTTTTATCATATATGTGCTAGAAAGCGGTGGCTGAGGATCTTAGTGTCCTGGGTATGACGTTAAACCGCATCTAACTACGCACTCCCCAGAGCTTCAGAATTGGAACCTCACCAATAGATGCAGTTTACCGACATACGCAAGACATTTAGATATTCGCTACTGCCATCTGCACATATATGATTAAAAAGGGTTGGGGGTTTGCAATAAGAGCAATTTGGTTGGGAAAATCATATAGGTGCTAGGGCTTGACATGACAAGCCGTTAATCATTGGAGGGGCGACTCCGACCGCCTTGTCTGGCCCAAGTAAGTGGCAAAGGGTATTATATGTGTCAGACTAATCATCTACCAGGTTTCTGTTCTTACCCAACACGGGCCGCCCTGTCGGCTGGGGCGTTAGAATGCACTGACTGCACCTCTGCAGAGAGGTAAGACTCCCCCAATGGGGCCACCTGTTGGTCGTGGGTGGCGACCCGTGATGCTTAAGGATAGAACCCAGGTGGGTAAGCAGTCCATGACTTGCAATACTCCACTTTGACCCTATCTTGGGCTAGACGGGCGGTCGGAGAGGTCCACCCGATCAATCGGCTGGTCACGTCAAGCCCTAGCTCCTATATGATTTTGCCAACCCTATTGCCCTCATGGCAAGCCCCGACCCCTTATCATATGGGTGCTAGAAGGCGGTGACTGAGGGTCTACATGTCCTGGGAATTACGTTAAACTCTATCTAATGGTGAGGTTCCAGTTTTGGAGGTTTGGGGAATGTGGAGCACCCCTTCATCACCATTGCTCCCTGGTCCACTCTGACCCGGAGTGGTAGCACCTGTTAGGGTCCCATCTATGGGTTAAATAGAAAAATGTATTTATAAAAAAATTGTATTATCCATTAAGAATTGATTTATTTCAAAACTTTATCGGCATTAAATGACCCACTGAGGTTGATATGCCGTAGAACCAAACCAAACCAACACGGGTCACCACCCACGACCAACAGGTGACTCGACTGGGGCGGGAGCTTCTTACGCCTATGCCCGTGTGCAGTTGGCATGTTCTACAGTCCCAGCCGACATGGTTAACAGACACATGATATATAACTTATATAATATTATGATAAACGGAAACTATTACTCACTGTCGAAATTTAGCTGTTAAGTTGAAAGAAAAAATAATTCTTTGAAAAGCAGGAGTAAAACAGATTCAACATTTTAAAAGATTATTTTATTATTTCAGCTAGACATCAATTCATCTCAGTCATGCTATTTCGTTTCGTCTGGTTTTTTAAGGGATGATTTTATGGGCTCGAAATAACAAGACAGGTTTTCTTTTTTCTTTTTTCAAGAGACATCACTAAGAACTGTCAGCAAAATTTATCTGAATCAACATTTTATGTTATGAAAATAAAACAAACCTATAACAGTTATAACATATATTATCACTGTGGGGGCGTATATATATATGTATATATATATATGTGTGTGTGTGTGTGTGTGTGTGTGGATATCTACACATATATATGTATGTATATTATGTATATATGTATGTATATATATTTTGTATATATATTATGTATGTATATATTTATTACCTATATAAGTATGTATATATAGTGATGATATGAGTTATAACTTTTATTTATTTGTTTTATTTTCCTTCCTTAATATATATATATATATATATATATATATATATATATATATATATATTCGTATTTAAATACAAACATATATGCATACATGTACATATATAAATATATATTATACATTTATACATACTTGTATATACATATATATATATATTTATGTATATAAACATACATATAAATGCATACACATATACATACATATATATATACAAACATTCATATAAATACATACACATATACATACTTATATATATATATACACATATATGCGTACATTTATATAAATACATGCGCATACGCATACATACCTATAGATACATATACATAAACATGTATGTAGCATATTAAGAAAATTTAAAAAACACTGGTTTAAATAAGTTGAGTGTTTTTTCAATTTTCTTATATATACACACCGTCGGATTCACTTCCATCTCTTCACATAAACATGTATATAAATACACACACATAAACATGTATATACATACGCATCTACATACATAAACATGTATATACATACATACACATATGCATACATACGTAAACATGTATATACATATACATACATACATAAACGTATATATACATACATATACATACATATACCTATGCATACACACACACACACACACACACCACACATATATATATATATATATATATATATATATATATATAATCACGTATTTAAGGGATATCTACAGAAATTTGAAGAGAGAACCCCCAGGATATAGGAAGAATTTACATCTCACTGGCGTCATACATTTTCCCTCCTTGACTTGCTGCATATTTTATAATCGAAAGATACGACGAAAGTGTTGCAATTACAACCCCAACAAAGAAAAAAAAGATTGCGGAAATCGGCGTCTTACCATTTCTCTTACCAGTGAATATTTCTTCCTTACAAGCAGGAAATCTTTCTAAAAAGAAAGGTTTAAGTTAAAATCGACATCTACACGAATACTTAAGACCTGATTTCCTTTACACTAGAATTCCATTAGTTCCTCTACTCTATATTTAAAAAGAACGGAACTAGAAAAAAAAGAAAAGAAAATATTATTTAAATTCATTAACTCTTAGAATTATGTGTAATCTTTCCTTTTAGCTTCCTGAAAGTTGAAGAATCACACAAAAGAATGAAAAAAATGGAAAAATCCCGAAGTATTTACACATTGGTGCCAAAATTGTCACAAAGAGAAACCCTTGAAATAATCCAAAGAGGAAAATTGATTTAAAATTGAAAAAAAAAAATTCTTTCTAAATAACCATTGTTATGTAACTCTAACGTCTGTATTTATTTTTTTATAAAAAAGATTTTTTTCCTTAAAGTTTTTTTTTTTTAAATTGAGTGAAAAAAAAAACCGTCTCTGATATCGAGAGGCATTAATAAAGCTTTCTGCTTGTAAAAGGTTTCAGATAATTCTTCTAGATGCTGTCAAAGTACAAAACAAAATCTGTAGACATTTTGGGGAAAAACACACCAATACCTTCTTCCTAAGTCTTCCTAAGATTGTCTTCGTTGGGTTCAATCAGAATCATTGAAAGACAAGTCAGAATAGTTCTACAGCAGATTGGTTTAGTCTAGCTTAAGGACACAGTAATGGTTTGGTTGGTTGGTTGGTTGGTTGGTTTTACGGCAGGTCATATATGTTGGTTTATTTTATGCCAAAAACGTTTTCATTTATTCATTCCTTATGTATATTCAAAATTCTTTTTTAAACTCAATATTGTAAAACACATTTTTTACTAACTCATTTTTTCTATCTAAACCATAGATGGGACCCTATCTACCACTCCCGGTCAGAGTAGACCTTGGAGTAATGGCGATCAAGTAATATTCCGTACACCCGAAAACTCCAAAATGAAGATCTCATCACGTGAAGCAGTTTAACGTCATACCCAGGGAACTAAGACCCTAAGCCACTGCCTTCTAGAATATATACAATCAAAATGCTTGTGGGTTTGCCATAAGGGCAATAGGATCCGGACAATTTTATTGATGCTAGGGCTTGACATAAATAAATAAGGGCCAAATTCGAATGTTGCATGTCATGGACTGCTCAACAACCAAAATCCGTTCTTAAGTATCATGGGTCACAACTTATGGGCAACAGGTGGCCCCATTATTGGGTCTTACCCCTCTGCAGAGGTGCAGTCGGTGTATTCTACAGCTCCAGATGACAGGACGGTAGTGTAATGGTTAGCAAGCTGGATTAGAAAGCTATTGTTAGCAAGTTCGATTCTCATTGGGTGCCTCATACTTGTGGCATTATGTTACTACTAATCTGAGCTTAGTAGATAACTCCTTGTCCAACATAATCTTATTATTTGTCTAAAATTTTTAGATGATGCCTGATAATATGTACTATTAAGATTTTTCCGACTGTTATCCCTATTTTTATTTTGATATACACATACACAACATTTCGGATGATCTACCACCCGGCCTTCTCCAAGTGTTCCTTGTCGGTGGGTCCTTTCGTGAATGATTGTCACATTGTTGTATTATTTGTATGAAATTTTGATATCAATTAAAACGGACTTGGTAATATGCAACAATGAAGACAATTATTCATGTAGTTACCCACTGACAAGAAACGCATGAAGAAGGCCGGGGAACACATCGGCCGAAATGTTGCGTATGTGTAAGTAAAAAGTCGTCGGGGCGGCCTAATATCGGTATCAGTCAGACAGCGAGGGAGTCCCCCTTTCACTAGCGCTAGACCAAAGCGATCATCTTAGCATCTGAGGTGGAGCGCCAAACCTACTATCAGCCCCTTACTTTACCGCACAGAAACCTGTGCTACTCATACGCTGAGTTGGCGAGGGCCGTTATCGAACCAGAAACCTTGTGATTCTTAGCCGAACGCTCTACCGACTGAGCTAAACCGGCCCTGTGCGTATGTGTATATCACAATAAAAATGAGGACAACAGTCCAAAAAATCTTTATTATATATATTAATTCAAAAATTCAGACAAATAATATTATGTAACAGGAATATTCAAGTGGAAAAGAACTGTTCATACGTTGTATATGTGTGTTTCACAATAGAGATAGGAACAACAATTCGAAAAATCAAAAATATGAATAACACTGGTTTACAAAGAAATTGAGGCAAGCACAAAAATAGCTGTTTTGACCTAATTTGG
>CM042166.1:2761343-2771343 GCA_023376005.1 Doryteuthis pealeii
GTGTTTTCCCCCCTAAGAGTTTTTTTTTTGGGGCCTGGAGTTTTTTTGTTTTTTTGCCCTTGGAGATTTTTTTGGGGAGGGGTGCCCTGAGAGCGTTTTGGTTTTTTTGCCCTGGGAGTTTTTTGTTTTTTTTTTTTTTTTTTTTTTTTTGCCCTTGGAGATTTTTTTGGGGGGAGGGGTGCCCTGGGAGTGTTTTGGTTTTTTTTGCCCTGGGAGTTTTTTTTGTTTTTTTTGGGGGAGGGCCGATTTTTTTTTTTGGCCCTTGGAAATTTTTTTTTGGGAGGGTGCCCTGGGAGTGTTTTGGGTTTTTGCGCTGGGAGTTTTTTTTTGGGGGCTGATTTTTTTTTTTCCCTGGGAGATTTTTGCAATTTCCTACAATTCGACAAATAGTGATGATCTATCAGAAAAGTTGTGAATCGATATCAACGAAACTGGTTTTGATTTTTTTCTAAGGATTTTCACTGTTTCATGCCGTTGAGAAGGGCATTATAAATACGCTAATAACTATGGCAGTAAGTGTTATACCTCTGTAGATCTTAGGGATTATGAGGGCACCTTTCTTCAAAGTACTAAAACCCCGAAGGAAGTGATTTGGAGACAGCAAGAAAGACGTTGAAATATAAACCTCACTTGGTCATATCCCATAAGAGAATCTTATTCACCCTATGAACTTTTCATCATCATATATATATATATATATATATATATATATATATAAGTAAAAGTAAGTCATCGGGGCGGCCTAATGTCGGTATCAGCCATGCAGCAAGGGAGTCTATCCCCTTTTCACTAGCGCTAGACCAAGGAGATTGTATTGGCGTCTGTGGTGGAGCGCTACACCTACCATCAGCTCCTTACTTTACCGCACATATCCCTGTGTTACTCATAGGCTGAGTGGCGAGGGGGTATCGAACTAGGCACCTTGTGGTTTCTAGCCGAACGCTCTACCGACTGAGCTAACCATCTGTGATTTTTACTCATATTTATTAAACGAAAACCAAACCATAAGAACTCAAAAATACCAAGCACATATTTAACAAAATCAATTTTTTAAGATCAATATGCAAATTAGCCTTCCCGTTAACACTGTAAACCTCTATTTTGTTACATATATATGAATACAATTGCATATTATCAATATATTGATAAGGCCAACAGTATTAATAATATAAAACAATTTTATTAATAATACAGGTTTAGATAAGAATAAAATCATGGAGAATGTGACGTAAATAACAAAGGGATTCATGACTTGAGAAGTGATATAGTTTCGGTTACTGACAGGCACACACACAATCTCCATTATAATAAGATTATTTAATACTACTACTGGCATACATAAACTTCATCACATCGATTACGAGTAGCCAGAATTAATCTATTTTTAAAAACAGTCCGCACGAGAGAAAGCAATTGATGTTGTAGACTGGCCCTTGGAGATTTGGCACAAATTTCGACTAGCGGCCGCAAATGTCTCTGGAGGTTGCCACGCCAAAAATTCTGTTTGTACAGCCCTGCAGTCAAATATGAAATATGGTGGATTTTTTTTTTCTCTTCGGTTATGGCGCCGTGAGCAATTTTGAACACTGATGTTTCGAAACTTTTCCAGTCCACAGAGACTATCAATTGAGAAAACAATATATCTCGTTTAGAGGATGGATTTCTTCCAATATTGACTGACGATTATATGGCAAGAACCAGTTCGCTCTTTCATGGAGGATGGACCCAGGACTGGCCAATTATGATTCAAGAATCGTTTCCGGCTGTTCAAGTATACGCTCGGAAGTGTATGGTTGCTTCTACTCAGGTCGGTTCTTTTTATAGAGTGAAATTCTCAGCTCCAGTCGCACCGTTAATATTTTAGTTGGATAGAGATTATATCTTTAAAAAAAATCCTCTGAAAGCGCAAGTTAATTTCTTAAGCGGAGTTTACCAGGTTTCAGTTTTCCTTCTCCAAGATAGGTTGCCTAACCAAAGTTAGACTGCTTAGTCTACCCTATTATTTACCCATAGCAATAGGGAGTAGTTAGATGCATATCTTTCTCAATGTGAAAAGCTGTATTGGTATATATTAATATAATATTTTGGGGTGGGGAGGTATCAAAGTAACTTTCCCAAAGGGATCCTTTATATATTCGCCCTGTCGTCGGAGTTTAAAATAAGTTAACTGTATCCCCTACAGATTATTAACCCCTCTACGCCCAAATAAGAATGTGTCCTAGGTATAACATTAAACTGCATATAATGCTGAATAAGATGGAGGCGTGTGGTCTAATGGTTAGAGTCGTGGGAAATGGACTCGTCGACCCGAGTTCAATTCCTGGACGAAGCTGTTCGCATTTCATATGGCTCTAATACCCTTGGAAAGGTATGAATCCAATTCTCCTTCAGCTATCGGTAAATAACAGGGCAGACTGGGCTCTTTCAGCATGGCTAGGTAAACAGTCTCGAAGAAGGAAAACTCTGAATTCAAATATGTTTACCTCCGCTTAAAAAAAATTAACCTTCTGTCTGCTCGTGCGGAGGGTTGGTAAATATAATGCAAAAGAAATTGGCATTAAATAACCCACCGGATTTGATATGCCATTAAACAAAATAACCTATCCTAAATTGATGGATTCTTTCTCAGCAGAACTCTTGAAGGTAATTTATGAGGAAGTGCGTTCCGTTCTCCTGCCTCAAAAATTTCCACCCGGTGACTATCAAAATAACGACCCCAGATCGTCGTAATTCTTGTTTATTTATCGTAATTTGTCGTAATTCTTGTTTAGATATGAAGATGGATATATAGTTTGGAATAGACTGAGACTGATAGATAGATAGATAGATAAACAAACAAAATAATATAGATAGATATAAACAAATGGAGATAGATATTTTCAACAAGTAAATGCATTTGGGGGGGGCATCTTTTTTTGTCGTAATTCTTGTTTATTTAAACTAAAAACAAGACATAAACAAACCTGAATAAAAAATTCTTACTATTTAAAGTAATATAGATAAATATGAACAAATTGAGATAGATAGATATGAAGATGGATAGTTTTGAATAGACTGAGCTGGGTCGTTATTTTAATAGTCACCGGGTAGCAATTTTTGAGGCAGGAGACCGGGACGCACTTCCCCATAAATTACCCTCTTGAAAATCCTGACCTCAGGAGTTAAGAAAATTATGCCATGGTCGTATCGTAGATTTTAAGTTTCGAGTTTAGCAATTGATGTATAGTGTCTTGTTTTGGCGAGGAATGGCTTTTTTGTTGTTTTGGTTCACCAATTTTCTGCTACGGGGAAATAGAGAAAGAGCCTTAAACCAATTATCCGGATGTCAGTTGTTCAAAAGTTGGAGCAATAACCGAGTGAAAACAGTCACGCTAAATAAGTTTTATCTATCAGTTACATAGGTTGAAAGTGAAAGGAAACTTCAGCCAACCTTTTCTTTTGATTCTGCCGACGTCGGAATAAGTTTATTTCTTTTTTTCTCTCTCTTCTTTTAAGTGACTTCTACTCTAATACATACAATTGCAAGTTAACTTTTTGCTTGTTGGGTCTACTTACTTTCTTCCTCCCCCTCTCTCTCTCTCTCTCTCTTATATATATATATATATATAATATATATATATATATATATATATATGTATGTATATATATATGTATATATATGTATGTATATATGTATATATATGATATATATATATATTGTATATATATGTATATATGTATGTATATATATATATGTATATATATATATATATATATATATGTATATATATATATATATATATATATATATATGTATTATATATATATATATATGTATATATATATATGTATTATATATATATATGTGTGTATATATATATATATATATATATATATATATAGAGAGAGAGAGAGAGAGAGAGATAAGTACATATATACACATAGACATATACACACATAGGGACCGGATTAGCTCAGTCGGTAGAGCGTTAGGCTAGAAACCATAAGGTTCCTATTCGATACCGGTCCTCGCCAACTCAGCGTATGAGTAGCACAGGGATCTGTGCGGTAAAGTAAGGAGTTGGCGCTTCACCACAGACGCCAAACAATCTCCTTCGTCTAGCGCTATTGAAAAGGGGATAGACTCCCTCACTGATCGTCTGATACCGACTTTAGGCCGCCCCGACGACTTTACTTTTTTTATATGCCTTTATGTACGTATATATACACATATATATACAACGGCACCCACATATATATACACGCATATATATATACATATGTTTATATAAACACATGCATATATATACCCGCACACGTCTACCCGCATACATATATATACAATTAAATATACACACACATATATACCTGCACACATACACAATAATATACATACACATATATATCCGCACACACACACGCACACATATATATGTAGATAGATATACAATTGTATATACATACATACATATATATATACATATATATATATAATTATATATATATATATATATATACAATTATATATACACACACACACACATATACAATTATATATATATACACACACACACACATATATATATGTATATATACATATATATATATAATTATATACACACACAAACATATATACCCGCACACACACATACATATATATAATTATATACACACATATATATTCGCACACACACAGATATATGATTATATACACACACAAATATACCCGCACATACATATATATAATTATACACACACACGCACATATATATATATATATATATATATATATATATATATATATATATATATATATATGCTGATTTTGCGAATAAGACGAAAGTAATTATTTTCTATGATTGCTCAATTAGAATGTTCAGCTTTGTTCAGTAAATTGCGCACGAATAAATTTCATAGTTTAAATGAGCTGTTCGTTTCCTATTTTGAAATTCATTAAAAACCTGTTCTCTTCTAAATTTTACATACTATATGGAATATGATGTATAAGCAAAACCTTTTCCATTGTTATGTTTTAATCTGTTTGAATACGATTCTGCGCATTAATACACAATCTAGAAGTTAATACGCTTACTTCTAAGTGACTCCTTTGCAGAATTCCTACGCAACAAGAAAAAAGGACGGACTGAATTATGATCGACACGCTGCGAGTCGCTGAGAATCGCTGTTCGCTGCTAGAACAACGACATTAAGTATCAATTAGTCTGTTCATTAGGCACCACTTAGGAGCCAGCAGGTATCTAAGCAATGTGAGTCCCCCACGTCTGACTAAAGAAAGTTTAGTTGATGAAAAAAAAACATTAATGGTCATCATCATCATCATGTCGCGCTGTTGGCACGGATATTCATGACAATCTCTCTCCATCCGTCCCTATCGCTCATCATTCTCGGGAGGTCCTCTGTGCAGCATCCTGTATCCACATAGAGCTTATCAATGTACGTCTTTGCTGGTCGGCTCACACTGGCGTGCCCATGTGCTGGCTTCCACAGGAGTTCGTCCTTGCTTCTCCAGCAGTGTCCTGCGTGTCTTGTCCGTCTTACTCGGATGGTTTGGGTGATATGTGGCAGGTGGCCGTACAGCTGCTTTCTCTTAGGGTGCTGTTTCCACGTCTTGTTCAGGATCACCCGCAGCATTCTTGTGCACCTCCCATCTAGTTTATTCTCTAGTCGCTTAGTTAGGGTCCAGGTGGTGCAGCCATATAGCAGCACTGACACGACAACAGCCTGAAAGAACTGTCTCTTTAACTTGTCTGTGAGATTGGATTTCCATATGACCGATAATTTATTTATAGAGACCCATGCCTTTCCTATACGTGCATTAACGTCGTTTTCTGTGGAGGAGATGTTACTGCCTAAGTATCTAAATTGTTCTACCGAGTTTAGGAGTTTGCCATTGATGGTGGAGATGTCGCAAAAATAAACTTATGGTCGAGTCACGTTGAAAATACTACTTCTCGATAGATCACCAAAGTTAAGCAACAATAAGCTTGCTCATTACTTAGATGGGTGATCATTAACGCACACCAGGGTCATGTGACTCATAAAGAAAGTTTAGTAAATAAAAACGACTTACAGTCAAGTTACGTTGAAATTACCACTTGCTGACATTTCATCAAAGTTAAGCAACAATGAGCCTGTTCATTTCCTTATATGAGTGACCAATAAAGAACAGCAGGGCCCATTTGACTTATAAAACAAAGTTTAGTAGATAAAAATGACTTACGAACAGGTTACGCTTAAAACACCGCTTCCTGTCAGATAAATAAAGTTAAGCAACAATAAGCTTGCTCCTTAGTTAGATGGGTGACCAATTAGAAAAACAGGTCCCATGTTACAAATAGCGTTTAAAAAATAACGACCAATTATGGTCAAGTTACGCTGCAAACACTGCTTCCTGATAGATCACCAAAGTTAAGCAGCCATGAGTTTGTTCATTACTTAGATGGGTGACCAATTTAAAACAACGGGTATTGTAAGCAATCTTGAGCCTGTTTGCCTGACTAAAGAAAGTTTAATAAAGAAAAAAAAAAAAACATTTGAGGTCTAGTCACGTTTAATCTCCACTTCCTGATATTTCAACAAAGTTAAGCAACAAGGAGCCAGTTCGTTGTTTTGATGGGGGATCATTAACGAACAACACGGCCCATGTGACTTATGAAATAAATTTGATTAAATAAAAATGATTTACGATCAAGTCGCACTGAAACCACTGCTGAAATATTCCATGGAATTAGAATAAATAGAATTATTCCATACAAATAGATTAAATAGAAGGATTTCATAAAATTACAATAGGTAGAATTATTCAATAGAATTAGAATAAATATAATAATTCCATATCTATTAATAATGGAGATTCGCTTCAGGTTTTTGTCTGTAACAAAAACTATGTCACTGCTTACGTCACATTACCCAAAATCGTCATAACAGAATAAATACACACAAAATTTGAACATGCAACATTAGACAGTCCTCATTGTTTTTTTTTAAACAAGTTTTAATAAATACATGACTGGTATTATATATCTATATATAGTTTGTTTTATTTTAATACATATTTAAAGTTTACATTTCAAATTGTTTTATTTTTTAATCCTTTAATGAATTTGATGATTTTACTTACTTAGGGTACAAACTTGCTGACATTGAATTTTTAACTCCCACCCCTCAGGCAATATGTTTCAAAAATGTATACATATTTAAAGTTTACATTTCAAATTGTTTTATATGTTTTTATTTTTCTCGTAATTAGTATAAACAGAATGATTCTATTGAATTAATATTAGTAGAATTATTGCATTTAATTAGAATAAATGTATTTATTCCATAAAATTAAAATAAATTTACTGATTACATGGAATTAGAATTAATAGAATTATTTCATAGAATGATTCCCTAAAAGTAGAATAAGTACAATTATTCACTAGAATTAGAATAGATATAATCATTCCATATAAGTAGAATAAACAGAATGATTCCATAAAATTAAAGTAGAATTATTCTGTTGAATTACAACAAATATATTTACTCAATAGAGAATAAATAAATCAATTCCGTAGGATTAGAATAGATCGAAGAATTCCCTAGAATTTAAATCAATAGAATTTCCATAGAATTAGATAAGTAAAATTATTCAATAAAATTAGAATAAATAGAATTGTCCAATCAAATTAGAATAAATAGAATTGTTAAATAATTCATGGGTAGCCTATTAATCATGTATGTAAGTGTAGAACAATTTTGAAGTTCGTTAAAGATTGACGAGGAAATGGACAATTACCAGTAAATTAACCGTTAAGATTATTGACAGCATTTAACCTCACGCTGACTTCTGATTGGCTGAATGAAGGCGTAAGAACAGAAATTAGGTTTAGCTAAGATGTTGCCAACAGTAAGCAAGTGGGAGCGACCGCAGAGGTCCCACTCTCTAAGAATTCGACTTCACACCACGCGGTTCGAGCTGGGGTTTTGTAATAAAGAATTTAAAAAATGTTTGTTATTTATTATTAAACAAGAAATAAGCAGACCCCAAAACAAACTGAAAAACACAACAGCACAGAGAAAGAGAAATCCGCTCAAATGAAAATGGCCACCGAACAAGTAAAAAGCAGAAAGTTAAAAACCATCATCCTCATCTCATCCTCTTCTCTCTCTCTCTCTCTCTCTCTCTCTCTCTCTCTCTCTCTCTCTCACACACACACACACACACACACACACACACACATACACACACACTCTTTCTCTCACTTTCTCTATTATCTCTCTCTCTATCACTCTCTCTCTCACTCTCTATCTCTCTCTCTCTCTCTCTCTCTCTCTCTCTCTCTCTATCTATCTATCTATCTATCTATCTATCTATCTCACTCTCTCTATCCATCTATCTCTCACTCTCTCTCTCTATCTATCTATCTATCTATCTTTCTCTCTCTTTTACTCTCTCTATCTCTCTCTCTCTATCTATCTCTCTCTCTCTCTCTCTTCTCTCTCTCTCTCTCTCTCTCTCTCTCACACACACACCACACACACACACACACACACACCATTTCTATACCCGATATACAAAAGGTATATAACAAAATTGTCCCATTAAATTAGATGGTTGATTGGTTGATTGATCTTAACGGCATATCAACCCGTCTGGAGTTATATCATGCCTAAAGGTTAGGAAGTAATATATGTTGTGTATTTATATTTATACTTTTTCGTAATTGGTTTTAACAATGTGTTAGCATTATTGGGGATCATGTTGTATGGTATTGATTAAGTTCATGTCTATATTCTATGGTATAATTTTATTTCCCTCAAAAAGGACAAAATGTCCTCCATGTTGACATTTTCAAATAGATCTTTCATATTGTTTGCATTAAAATAATGGGTTTTGATGTGAGCAAAAAAACCTGCATTCCATGAATAAGTGTTTAACAGTCAAAGGTGTTTGACATGTTTCACACTGTGGTTTTTGTTCTTGTTTAAAATTAGAATAAGTAAAATTATTTAATAAAATTAGAATAAATAACATTATTCCATAATTAGAATAAGTAAAATTATTCAATTAAATTAGAATAAGTAAAAATTAATTAAGTAAAATTATTCAATTAAATTAGAATAAGTAAAATTATTCAATTAAATTAGAATAAGTAAAAAAATTATTCCCTTAAATTAGAATAAGTAAAATTATTCAATTAAATTAGAATAAGTAAAATTATTCCATTAAATTAGAATAAGTAAAATTATTCCATTAAATTAGATTAGTATAATTATTCAGTTATTTCCTATAATTCTAACATGATCAAAGGGGAACAACTCTTGGCTGATGAATTATTTATTCATTTATTGATCTACTAGGAAAAAAGAAGACGGGGTTAGAGTTAGTGTTATGGTTAGGGTTCACGGTCATTTTAGGGGTTGGGTTAGGGTTAGGGTAAGAGTTTAGGTTTAGTTTAATGGGAGAATAAATAAATAATTCATCAGTCAAGAGTGGTTCCCCTTTGATCATGTTAGAATTATAGGAAATAACCAATTATTCCATAAAATTTGAATAAGTAGAATCATTACATAAAATTAGAAGTAAATCCTATTTCTCCTTTCGAAGACGGTTGTGATAATTTTCAAATACGCTGTATATTTTAGTCTGTTCACTTGAAGCTAAGCCCATATTTCGATTGGATATAAATGTAGATTGAATTTTTTCATGTTTCTTTGATGGATTTTTCTCTTTGAAAAACTCGAAATAAAAGAATGCTTAAAGGTCTGATGGTTTTATTGACTCGTTTTGCATTTATAAGACATATGTGTGCATACAAATCGGATAGTTGGACAAGCTTCGGTGAATATGCATTAGATTATTTCTTTTATGCTGTAAAAGTATCGCATATAGAATAATGCGAAACATAAATGAAAATAGGAGGTTCATCATATCGCATATGTATCAATGTTGTTTGCTGCAGCAGATAACGTTAAAAAAATAAGCTTCTTCATAAATATACCATACGTAAGCACAGAT
>CM042166.1:2776343-2781343 GCA_023376005.1 Doryteuthis pealeii
TAGTGTAGAAATATAAAATTGCACGTTACAGGGGTAGCTTAAATAATGTGTTTGTAATAAAATATCACATATAATCGTGTTTACGTTGCCCGTTTTTAATAGTTTTTCTTTCATCTTGTTTTTGTGGCTTGTTTATATCTAGTATTAATAATAAGCAGGGTGTTTTTTTTTTAAGTTTTCCGATGTTCTGTCATTTTTACTTTTTGACTAGTTTTTTCTTACTTCTTGATTTTGTTTGTTTGTTTACAACTAATAGTAAACATGGCGAATTATGGCCGGTTTAGCTCAGTCGGTAGAGCGTTCGGCTAGGAATCACAAGGTTCTTGGTTCGATACCGGCCCTCGCTAATTCAGCGTATGAGTAGCACAGAGATATGTACGGTAAAGTAAGGAGCTGATGGTAGGTGTGGCGTTCCACCTCAGACGCTAAAATAATCTCCTTGGTCTAGTGCTAATGAAAAGGGGATATACTCCCTCAGTGTCTGGCTGATACCGACATTAGGCCGCCCCGAGGACGTTTACTAAAGGAGGCACTTTATTTCTAAATATTTTACTAGTTTTACTTTCATCTTGTTTTTGTTGTTTGTTTACACATAGAAGTAATGATAAAGTGATATTAAAATTTTCCTATGTTTTTAAATAAAAAAAATGCTTCGGGGTGATCTAAAGTCGGTATCAGTCAGACTGCAAGGGAGTCTATCCCCTTTTCACTAGCACTAGACCGATGAATTTGTTTTGGCGTCTGAGGTGGAGCGCCACTCCTACCATGAGCTCCTCACTTTACCGCACAGTCCTCTGTTCTACTCATACAATGAGTGGGTGAGGGCCGGTATCGGACACGGAACCTTCCCTCACCCACTCATTGTATGAGTAGAACAGAGGACTGTGCGGTAAAGTGAGGAGCTCATGATGTAATTTTTCCGCTTAGTCTATAGAGATATAAATAATTGCACATGCAAAATTTCAGCTAGATCAAACAACTGGAAGTGGGTCAGGGGCATTACTTATTGAACGCCCCTCGTATATTTTTAAAAGATACATTTACATTTCAATTTTTAATTCAAATTTTATAAGGAGCTTTTGAAATTCTTTATTGAATTTTTGCAGGCTGAACGTTTAAAAATATTAGGAATAAATAGTTTGCATCTTAGCTGTTATTAATCTATTTACTGCTAAATAATAAAAACCTACGTGTGGTAATTCCATGACTTTTTGTCAAAGATTATGCCAGTTTGATTTCCATTTTACACTAGGTATGTATGGTGTATCCCAGATATCTCGCACTTTCAATATACATGCTGAATCATTTCAACGCAGTAATATATATATATATATATATATATATATATATATATATATATATATATTATATTATATTATATTATATTATATATATTTAAAATACTAATAAATAGAATGCATGTGTACATGAACAAACTCCTGGCCGAAACACGTGTTGGTAACTCAATTTTATCCATTCAACATTTTCTTTCCTTCATTTATTTATCCTTTCAACATACTGTCGGATTCATTTCCATTTTCAACTTATATATATATATATATATATATATATATATATATATATATACTAGCTAAAGTACCCGGTCCATAACCGGACTAAAATGAAATTTGGAACACCACGGAGTGAGAGAGAAAGTGGAAGACAGTAGTTACAGAGGGGGTAAGAGGAAAATAATTCTTGAAACTAAAATCATTGAGAATTTGTATATTTCAGGATTTGTATTTTATGTTTTATAGTTTAGAATTATTACATATTATTATACAATAAAGATATTTTTTAAATTATTTTTATAGTGAGTTAGAAGCATTAATTAAAATGTAATATATTTATGAAGGACGAAACACATACAAATTACATATTTAGACAGACTATTTCATCTTATTTCTAAAGATATTAATATTTTTAAGATTGGACCATAAATAGGCGAGAGATTCCGAGCTGACTGGCATAGACTGCACTGCTTGTATCGTGATAAGAACAGGCAGCACGGCTATCGAAGCCATTTTTTTAACTCGCTGTAAAAAATGATTCAACTGATAAAAATTCATACAAATTGCATATTTAGAAAGATTATTTTCTTTTCTTTCTAACGATATAAAAATTGTTAAAGATTGGACCATAAATAGGCGATAAATTCCGAGCTGAAAGGCTTAGACTAAAATTAATTCACTAAAATTAAAAACTTCGCTGCTGATATCGCTGTAACAATAAGCAGACAGAGACAATATTTTATTATCAGCAGGGGGTGGTATACGGACAGTTCCGCAAATTAGGTGATTTTGGCTTAATTAATTAATTACACCCCTTAATCAGTAAAAATCAATAGCCAAATTTGGCGTGTTTCTTAGTTAGAAGGGTATTAATGTGTATGCAAGATTTAAAATTTGAGTGACCAACCGTTTTAATGTTATACGTCGACACGTACATACCAAAAACTTTCCTTTATATATTTATTAGATGAGAGAGGGAGAGAGAGAGAAAGAAAGAAAGAAAGAAAGAAAGAAAGAAAGAGTGTGACAGAGAGGGTGTTTAAAGTAATTGATATAATTTGTGTGGTACACTGTGTTTTAGAAAAATATATAACTTCGTAATCTCATAATTTGACTACTTCTCGTTCAAATAATCTTAAATTTTAGATCAATTTAAAATCTAAATTCCTGATCTTGAATTTTTAGATTGTTGGTAAATTTTTAAATTATTGATTTTAAATTCTTAAATCAATTCTTAGGTTAATGATTTAACTTTTGAATTAATTACTTGGTGATAAATTAGGTTGAAGGTTAACTTTGTGTCCTGATTTTAAAATGTGAGGGTTTTGTCTATAACGTCTGTACTTTTAAAGATTATAATGTTTCTTTTAGTGTCTGGATATAGTTTATATTTTTCTTAGTATCGATACGGAGAAAATATACAATGTGTTCCACAAAAAATGATATCATTTCATAATCTCCTAACTTGATCAATTCTCATTCAAACTTTCTCAGATTTTAACAGCATATGTAGAAACAACTTAAAATTCTAAGTTTAATATTTTTTCATATTCATGTATAGAAATGTCATTTTCTGGAAGAGAAAAGACGTTTAAATATTACAAATATAATTTTGAATTGTTTTTACACATGTTGTTAAAATTTGAGATCATTTGAACAAGAATTGGTCAAATTATTAAATTACAAAATGGTATCAATTTATTCTGAGAAATAATTCAAAATACAGGGTGTTTCACAAAAATGACTTGACCGGGTTATGGACCGGTTAGCTCAGTCGGTAGAGCATTCAGCTAGAAACCACAAGTTCGATACCGGCCCTCGCCAACTCAGCGTATGAGTAGCACAGGGATCTGTGCGGTAAAGTAAGGAGCTGATGGTAGGTGAGGCGCCCTATTTCAGACGCTAAAACAATCTCCTTGGTCTAGCGCTAGTGAAAAGGAGATAGACACCCTCGCTGATTGTCTGATACCGACTCTAGGCCACCCGACTACTTTTTATGACTTGACCAATTCTCATTCAAATGATCCCAATTTTTAACAGCCTGTGTAAAAACAACACAAGATTCTCGGCTGAATGTTTTAAAATATTTTCGTTTCCAATGAATGATATTTGTATGTGTGTTGGTGTGTGTGTGTGTATGCGGGGGAGGGGGTCGTTCACGTGCAACTGCGTTACTGTCTATAAAAAATCTCGGAAGCTACTTATTGTACAGATATACATATATACTTTTCCGCATAAAGGAAGAATTTGGACGAAAGACAATATTTCTTTGTAGTAGAAAAAAGAAGGTAAAAGAAGAGACAGTAAATAAATTCTGTGGGTGGGAGAAATGCCCCCCGGAATAATAGAAAATAACGCAATATTTATTCAATTCTATACTTATCCCCCAAAAGAAATAATTCCTTTGATGTGTTATTACCTTTTGGGGGGTGGAGTTTTGGGGCGTGTCATTTTGGGCATTTATTTCGCGTGGAAGATAACTTCAAAGACAATAAAGATCTGACGGAGTGAAAAGACATATTTGCTATAAAAGTCTGTCATCTCTATATTATTAAAATCCGTATTATTGTTATTGGTTGTCGGTTTTACGGCATTTCAACGCTTTTGGGTTATTTAATACAGAAATCAGTCTTTTTTCTTTTAAAACATGCAGAACACTGCTGGAGAAGCAAGGACGAACTCATAAGTGATATTCTCCTGTGGAAATCAGCAAATGTGCACGGTAGTGTGGGCCGGCCAGCAAGGACCTACATTGACCAACTCTGCAAGGATACTGGATGCTGCGCAGAGGACTTCCCTGGGACAATGAATGATAGGGAAGGTTGGCGAGAGATTGTCATGGATATCCGTGCTAATTGCGCGACATGATGATGATGATGATGATGATGATTTATTTGCAAGAAATTTATGATAACCTCCTTAAACAATTATAAAAATTAAAGTCGACAGAGTGACCAATTGTCGGTATCAGCCAGACAGCCTATCCTATTTTCACTAGCGCTCGACCAGGCATATTGTTTATGTGTCTGAGGTGGAGTGCTACACCTAAACTACAGCTCCCCACTTTACAGCACAGATCTCTGTGTTACTCACACGCTGAATTAGCGAGGGCCGGTATTGAACCCGAAACCTTGTGGTTTCGAGCGGAATGCTCTACCGACTGAGATAAGTCGTCCCTAAACTATTATACTTACAAGTAAATTGGATTTTTATTTATTTATTTCTTCTTATTTACTAATTGTCTTTTATAATCTTATTCTTTCATTCTTTCTTTCTTTCTTTCTTTCTTTCTTTCTTTCTTCACATGTTTCTTTCTTTCTTTCTTTTTTCTTTCTTTCTTTCTTTTCCTTTCTTTCTTTCTTTCATTCTTTCTTCATTTTTTTAGTTTTTTATTCATTCCTTGTTTTTGTATTCAACAATTCTTTCTTTTCTTCTTTCTTTCTTTTCTTCATTCTTTCTTTTTCTACTTTCTTTCTTTCCCTTCTTCTT
>CM042166.1:2786343-2796343 GCA_023376005.1 Doryteuthis pealeii
TATATATATATATATATATATATATATATATATATGTATGTGTGTGTGTGTGTGTGTGTGTGTGTGTGGAGAAAAGTAGACAAACACGGGATGTTATGGAAACTGGATGTTTATTGTCGACGATGCAACGTTTCGGTCATTTAGACCTTCTTCAGGACTCGAATATAGTTCTTGCTCCAATGAAGGACATTTTCAAAATGGTGAAAACAGTAGGTTGTCAGTAGGGGCAGGGGTGGTTGTGAGTGAGTAGTGAATTTTCTTCTCTCTAGATGGGGAGTGTTTATATGGTGATGCGGGTGTGGGTCAAGAATGTTTGATGATGGGGGTGGGTCAAGATGAATGAGTATGTGTATGTGTGTATGTCTGTTTTAATTGTCTTTTATATATATGTGTGTTTGGGAACTGGATTTGTCATTAGTTGTATATGTGTAAGTTATATATATATATATTAAAGAAAAATGGAAATAAATCCAACGGTAAATAAGCATAAGATATGAAAAAACAAAAAACAAACGAAATATTCATAGGATGTATGTTTTTTATATATATAATAATGTGCCAACGTAACGTTTTGTGGGGTTTTTTTGGGGGGGTTGCTGTTTTTATTTTATTTAATAAACCACCATGTTTTTGTAAAACATCTTCACCTGGAGAGAGAGACAAAGACAGAGAGAGATAGCAAAAGAGAAAGAGAGAGAAAGGGAAAGAGAGGCTGAGAGATAGATAGAGAGAAGAGAGAAAGAAAAGAGAGAGAGACGGAGAGAGAAAGAGAGAGAGAGTGAAAGAGAGAGACTTTTTTTGTTTTATATTTGCTGTTTTTTATTTTATTTAATAAACCACCATGTTTTTGTAAAGCATCTTCACTTGGAAGATGGAAGAGACGAACAAAAAAGAACAAATAAAAAATTTAGGTTGGTGCATTACCAGATATAAAAATTCATCCTCCCAATGTTTTGTAATTTCATTATAAATTGTAAATATATATATATATATATATATATATATATATATATAAAACTTTGTTTAAAGATCGTCCAAGCGAGAAACTGCCGGTAACCTAACACCGTTGACTTCCTGTTCACACTACCCTAATTTAGATCGACCTACGATATTGAGTGATATTTATTAATAAATATAGCACTATATATTCAAATATATTATATATATATATATATATATATATATATATATATATATATATATATATATATTGGTTGTAATATCGTTCCGAAATAAATAAATAAAAGCTTTTATTTGTCACTTGATTGAACTATCTACGCTCTATCACAGATATTGAACACTCTTCTAATAACACTGTGCGTTGGATTACTACTGCTTTTTCTAGTATACTAGTGCCAACCATACACCAAGTAGTTCATATTCATTATTATATTCCCATATATATATATATATATATATATATATATATATATATATATATATATATATATATATATATATGCCTCTGTGTGTGGAGTTAATTAACGCCTAAAGAAGATATCAGAAGATCTGAAACACGTGTCGCAAATGTCAAATGATAATTTCATTTTGACAACATAATCCATTTGCCGAACTTTTTTCTATATATATATATATATATATATATATATATATATATATATATATATATATATATATATATATATATACTCTAGTTGAGTTACCGAGCGTTGCACAGGTGAAAAATTGGACCAATTAATTTAAATCTATAGATCAATTACCGTTTTTTTTTTTGAAGCCTTTTTAGCCTTTTTCCTTTGCTTTCACTCAGGGAAATTAGATCAAGTAACTTAGATGCATAAATTAATTACAGTTTTTGTTTACTTACCTGTAATTTTTTTCATTCATTTTTCTTTCATTTACTTTTACTCCAACAATAAGCATTGACGACGGTATAAGGACCGATTGTATTCTCTGCACGGGGAAAGACAACATTTATTTTCTGAAATCCATGCGTGAAACAATTAAGCTACGAATCCTAATTTTGACAATGAAATCCATAAATCCTTCCTATTTTTCCTATATAGCTTGGAAAACGATGATTACATTAATTTAAATAAATTATTACAGTTTTTTAAAGTATAGTTATGAATCCTGAAGGTTCAGCTAATAAAGAAATAATGATTCTAGTCTTAACTGTTATTAGTTTATTTACTGCTAAATAATTTAATCTAATTTGTTTAAGGGATATTTTATGAAGTCAGAATGTTCAGGTATTAAAGAAAAATATGTTTTATGTCTTATTTGTTATTAGTTTATTTACTGCTAAATTTTAAAAAATACTAATTGAATATTATTTTAAACATATTAATTCCATAGTTTCTGCCAGTGGTAGTATGCAGTTTGTTTAAATTAAATATTAGCACTCTCAAGGGAATGACGTTATGATATTATCATTTGAAACAATTTCTACTAATTAACAATTCCTGCAATTCTTAGAATCTTTCAGAGGTGATTCTAAATATGTTCACACTTCTATGGTAGCACCTTCATGCCACGATTTCAAACAGTCCCACCTGTTAAACGTCACTGTAAATACATTATTTGAATCGTCCACAGATAGTATCTATATCAGCTACAATTTCTTATTAAATGTACTTCCATAGAGGTGTTACTATTTTTTAATCCCCAATAGAAAATTTCAAGAATGTGTTGATAATGCTGATAACAACTGGTTGGAGACTGGTAGAAATTATGTGACGAAGTTCCTTCCATAGAAGTGGGAAACGTATTTTTTATTTTTATATATAACGGTAGCGCTACGGCGGCGAATTGTTTGTCGCCTAGTTAATTTTTTAAAATTAGATTTCGTCTCTTTTTTGAACATCTTTTAAAGTAACTTGCAAGCTGTTATAACAATTTTTTCTTTTCTTCTTACAAATGTTCAAGGAACATGTTTTGCACACAAGAGATTTTTTTCTCCTTCAAATTAACCCTTTCGTTATCTTGATTTCCAATCAGTTTCTTCTTTTCTTTTTCCAATCAGTTTCTTAACCTAGAAAAAAAAAGCTCTAGCCAAATTATCTTTTAAAAGTAATTAACTAGAGAATCACAAAGTACTGTCTTTAAAAAGAAAATAAATTATTGTCGCTAAAAGCTGATAGCAAAAATTTAATCTTTAAAGAAAATCTCCGCTATCATTTCGATGGCAAATTCAATGATTTCTCAAAGATTCATGTGAATGAGAGAAAATGACTTTTAATGCTGTAGGTAGGTATTTACCCCATCCATTTGGAATGGGTAGGATGTGACACAGGGTCCCGAGTATGTATTTACCTAACCCCTCCGCACGAACAGGTAATTTTCTTAAGCGATGTTTAACAGGTTTGAATTCAGAGTTTTCATTCTCCTAGACAGATTTGACAAGAGCTTTTTTTCCTAAGTTAAGAAACTGATGAAATAATCAAGATAACGATAACGCTAATTTGAAGAAAAAATCACTTCTGTGCAAAACATGTTCATTGAACATTTGTATCACCTATATGATTGCCTAATCCTATTGCCCTTGTAGCAATCCCAACCTTCTTTTTATCATATATGTGGCTATAAGGCGATGGCTGAGGGTTTTCATGTCCTGGGTATAATGTTAAATTCTATCTGATGGTGAGGTTCCAGTTCTGGAGATTTGGAATGTGGAGCACCCCTTTATCCTCATTGCTCCCAGGTCGATTCTGACCAGAACTGTTAGGGTTCCATCTATGGGTTAAATAGACTTTTTTTTAATAAAAATTGAGTTTTCGAAACTATCTCTACGAATCTTTCAAAACTTTACCGGCATTAAATGACCCACCGAGTTTGATATGCCATAAAACAAAAGAAAACAAACCAAATAATGAACAAAAGGGCAGAAAAGAATGTTTGGCTACTGCCCAAACTATGAAAGCCAACAGATCCGTTCTGTTTCAACTTGGTTTGATATTTCAAATAATCCGACAAGAGCCAATTTTTTTAACGCATTATTCCTGTCTGAAATGTCAATTTTACAGGCTTTAATTTATTTCTTGTCAGTCAAACATAAAAAAAAACTGAAAGCAAACCGGATTAATTAAATTATAATCAACTCATAATTACATAAACAGACGCCATATTTGAGAAGCATTTTTATTTTTATGATGCATTATAAAAAATGCATTATAAAAATAAAAATAAAAGTATAAACAAAGTCAAACTCCCCCCCCCCCTGTTCCTGGAAACCCACTGCTGTTCACCACTTAGTTCGAATTACTACTAACATGGGATGCAAAACATCTGTTCATCTACTGGTTTCTTCCTTGAATATATAACGTCAAGATTTCCGGAAACGAAAACCTCTTTTTCCCCCCGTGGAATTTAGTTATGATTGTAATGAATCATTTAGAAATTAATCAAATGACTCATGAGGAGGTGATATTCCCTTAAATGTATAAACAAACTAACAAAAAATCAACCAAGTATGAATAGTTGTAGTTTTATGGTGATTGGTTTATATTAAATGCATATCAACCTTTGTGGGTTATTTCATACTAATTCGTGGGTTATTTCATACTGATATATATTATATATATATATATATATATATATATATATATATATATATATATATATTAGGTCAATTAACTTTGAACCATGTATGTTTGTGAAAATGTCTTACGCCACAAAGATACGTGGTTCAAAGTTAACTGACCTGAAAAAAATTAAGAGTTTTCAAATAAAATAACTGGCGCATTATATTGTTTATTCATTAATATATCAACACTGAAAATTTTATTAAATTCGGTTAATTCACACAATTCTTATTTCTTATGAGTGTCATCACCTCAACTAAGTAATGGACTATTCTTTTTTATTATAAAGAAAGGGAGGGAAAAGAACATGCTACACAGAAAAAACTACATTTCCTTTACTTCTCAAGTGGCCTAGTTTTAGTGTTAACAGATTTATGAGCAGTAAATTAGTCGTTGGGGTGGCCTTATATATTATATATATATATATTATATATATATATATATATATATATATATATATAACGTAGGGGCTGGCAAACTGAGCCTAAAATGCGTTTTTGACAAAATGACTTTAGCCCCCCTACAGAAAATAATTTACCAAAAATCAGGAAATTATCAGATTTTAATGAGATTTTCAGTGTTTATGTATCAATAAATGATCTTTATAATGCATTATTTATTTTATTTCAAAACTTTCTCATTTTTTCAGGTCACTTAATTTTGACCCCCTTATGTTGTGGGCGTAAAATATTTTTCAAGTTGGTCATATATTGTACTAATTACAGTATAAATAATGAGATAAAAGACCGAAGTTATGAATAGAAACAAAAAAAAATGTTACGGTTGCGCTTCTATGAGAAAATAAGTACCGAAAATCGAAAAATAAAATGTAAAAAAATAATAAATAATTAATTTTTTGGAGATTTCTTTTTTACTCATTTCGATAATTATTTAATTGGCTATTATTTTATAAAAGAAGTAGTTGTTCATAGAATAATTTGTTTTTTGGGAGTTTGTACTTTTATTTTTATTTGTTTATTTTATTTTTTTTTAGATTGTCAACTAATCAGCTGATTAAGGATTTAATATGATTTTTCAAGTTTTCATGAACAATCATTGTAAGTTTCAAAGATCTTCACTTTTGTTGCTTTTGCCTTGATTCACGAAACACAGAAAGAAAAACGAACGAAAGGGGAAATTTGCATACGCCAAAATCAAGCCGTTACAATTCTCTGTGCTCCGAGATCACATCTCTTAAATTTTTGCTTTGGAATGACCGTGTTCCTCTTTCTGAGTTTTTCTCTAATTTTACTCCTCTCTGCCTGGTATACACAGCCTGGAGGAGGCAGCAAAGAACGTCGGCCTCTATGTGAACTCTGATAAAACTGGGTTCATGAGCTTCAAAAAGCAAGGAGACATCTCCTCGCTTGACGGCAAGTCTTTAAGTCAGTAGAAAAATTCACATACCTAGGTAGGAATATCTCATCCACAGAAAGCGATGTTAACACTCGAAGAGGAAAAGCATGATTGGCCACTAACAAATTATCAGTCATATGGAAATCCGATCTCCCTGACAAGCTAAAGAGACGATTCTTCCAGGCTGTGGTTCGATCTCTGTCGCGGGGAGATCATAGGTATACATGCTGATGAGACCAAATTAGGTCGAAACAAGCTGTACAGTGTTCTTCACGTCGCATATGGTATTCACCAAATTTGCTTGTCATGATTAACCAAATTATATATATATATATATATATATATATATATATATGATCGACGTAAGAAATGGAATCGGTGACCATAATTCAAATCCTGGATGAGTCTGCTTGCGTTTGGCTTCATTCGAATGTTCTTGAAAAATGTGTGAAGTCACATGAACTTCTCCAGCCATGCATAAATCGTTGAACAGATCGAGTTCTTTAGTCTTGAACACTTTCACACCTGTTCAATTCAACACTGATAAACTGTTGTTGTTGTTTTTTTTTTTTTGTTTTTTCAATTAGAGTTGCCTTCTTGAAAAACACAAAAAAGGTCAGTTTTATTGCTTTCTAGACAGAACACGTGTTATTCACGAGATGAATGGGAATACAATTTTCCCCTTACACCTGGAAACAGATTTTTCAGTCAGACGCAAACCTGAAAAAATTCAATTTCATTGCTTTCTAGACTGAATTTGTGTTATTCACGCAATGACGATGATTTTTTCAACCAGGTTGACTAACTTGAAAAAAAGAAAGAAAAAAAGAAAGATAAATCAATCTTAATGCTTTCTACACAGAATTTCATATTCACGTGATAAAGGTGAATGCACCTTTTGCTAACACGTGGAAAGGGAATTTTTAATCAGGGTGACGAACCTGTGTTACATAATTATTGGATCCCTAATACATTTATAAGGTATTGTAGAAATCATAATGGCGATTAGTATAGCTGATGGCCTTGAGGGTGAGTGACGCGCTTGACCTCGATCTCACCTTGCGTTCTGGGGAGAATCGTGAGAACCGGAACCCCATAGAAGGCCCTCTTCCGGTTTAAGGATACTAAGTAAGTAAGAGTCAGTTAGAACTTAGAAGCCGAGCTAGCAACATATAAGCCTCATCTGCGCAGATTGTCTGGGTGGGGATTTGGAATAAAGTAACATCAACATAAATCGAAGTCTTGTGTTTATTACTAAAAACTAACAATGACACAAGGCTTCTGATAACGAGAAACCCCAAGAGAAACCAGACCCGGAATCCTCAATAGAAGACCAGACGAGACCTTAGAAGATATACCAGACCAAGATGATAGACGACTAGAGTAAGAAGTAAGAAAGGTATATAACGTTATATAGATTTGGTACAGTGAAAAGACCAGTATATAACACCTGAAAAAACAAAAAAAAAAAGATAAATCTGTCTGAATGCTTTCAAGACAGAATTCAATTCTTTCACGTGATAAAGGTGAATACAATTTTTGCTTACAAATGGTAACTGATTTTTTAATCAGGGTGGCTAACCTGAAAAATAAATGAATAAATAAATAAATCAGTCGTATTGGTTTCTATACATAACTCTTGTTATTCACGTGATGAAGAAGGTGAATAAGATTTTTGCTTACACCTGGGAACTGAACATAAGATTCGGTAGATGCGACCAAAAATAACAAAGACGTGAATATTAATAGACGATGAATTGCAATCTGTAACGGTCGTTAGACACCTGGATGCACTTTTGGCAATACGAACGTCCGGTATTTCTGTGACAAATACGTCTTCCATCAACGCCAGTCTTTTTGCTTGGTCGATTCCAACCGAATCTCCGACTCAGACAGCACAAGTTAGCAATGTTTTATTTGAACACGGACCGACCGTTGATACGGAAAATTGGCCTGTCTCTGAATGATCTATTTGAATACGAACACGGAAAATTCTCTAAATGTAGAGAATTGGGGCGTAATTTACTTACGATGAGCGAAACTTTTTCAGGATACGAGAAATAACTTTCTTTAATTTTGCGATTTACTTTCTAGAATCATACAATGATAAATATACCCCCAATATAAAGCACCCCCAAAAATATACCCCCAATATAAAGCACCTCCCACCAAAAAAAATACCCCCAATATAAAGCACCCCCACAAAAAAATATACCCCCAATATAAAGCACCCCACCAAAAAAATATACCCCCAATATAAAGCACCCCCAAAAAAAATATACCCCCAATATAAAGCACCCCACCAAAAAAATATACCCCAATATAAAGCACCTCCCACCAAAAAAATATACCCCCAATATAAAAGCACCCCACTAAAAAAAATATACCCCCAATATAAAGCACCCCCACTAAAAAAAATATACCCCCAATATAAAGCACCCCCACCAAAAAAAATATACCCCAATATAAAGCACCCCACCAAAAAAATATACCCCCAATATAAAGCACCCCCACCAAAAAAAATATACCCCCAATATAAAGCACCCACCAAAAAAATATACCCCAATATAAAGCACCTCCCACCAAAAAAAATATACCCCCAAATAAAGCATATACCCCCAATATAAAGGACCTCCCACCAAAAAAATATACCCCCAATATAAAGCACCCCCCACCAGAAAAATATACCCCCAATATAAAGCACCCCCCACCAAAAAATCAATAAACGTAGGATACACTTGATTGGCTTGTCTGAATTTTTGTGTTGAGACTTGATGCATATTTTGATTTTATCTTATCCTTATTTTAACAATTATAATAAAAAGTGTGACGAAATTGAAAGGCAGTCCTATGAACAAGCGGATTCCATGCCCCCCCCCCCCGCAAACAAAGCGCGTCAGGATATGTTTGGCCTGTGCGAAAGGGAAGAGGGTGGCGAGTGGCTACGGATATTCGAACTCGCTACGTACTCGTAGCTGAAATGCTGTTGGCAAAAACCCGGATGAGGTATATCGGAATTTGCATAAGCGCAGCCGAATGAGCAGAAATAAGACGGACTGTTGCTGACACAGCGAGTGAGAAAGAAAGTGTTTGGACGGCAAGTGAAATCTGACGACTGCTATTTGAAGTGAGATTTTTATATTTTTCCAATTTACGCTTATGTGCCCAGTCAAGATTTTCTTCGAAAGGAACTGTTAACTCAATGCGGAAATATATAACATTTATACATAACAGTAAATGCACAGGTGTTATAAATACGAAACAATGTCATGTAAAATGTTTATTTTTTTAACTAAAAGACTTTTGTTTAGCTATAGGCTATGCGGGGATACCGTTAAAATATATACTAAACTTTTAGTCGTCCGGATTTGAACTCGGCTCACCGATTCCACTTTTCTCACCAACAACTATTACGATATTCATCCATTTTATTGGTTTATAATTAGCCATAATTAGAGTATTTCAAGATATGAAGGACATGTGTAGGTTTCAGGAAAACTTTAGGAGTCAGATTTAAAAGATAGTTGGGCAACCCAGTTTGGAACGATGTACAGTTTGAGGAACTCTGGTATTGGCTACGTCATAAGAACTGTCACATCCCCAGCAGCCAATGAGATTCCGAGGAGTGGCGGGCGCAGTTATGGCTTCGGCTACGTCATAAGAACTGTCACATCCCCAGTAGCCAATGAGATGCCGAGGAGTGGTGGAGAGCGGCTCTGGCAGACCAAAGTCTAAACAGGAATAAACCGGGAAGGAATTGGACATTTTCCAAATCTTCACACAAGAAATTCTTCTTGTAATCGACCGCTATCTCCACAACGACTGGCTTGCTGGAAACAATCCCACAATCCTCAGGGTAAATTCAGATTTAACGCAAGATGAAAATGAACCCGCGATTGATTAATTAGTTGATAATACTGAGGAAAAGCCGGACACCTGCTGTAGTGCTCGCAGCTCATGTACGTATTCGCTAGTATCGTGAGATCGATCCTACACAGTTTGCTGCACTGTGAGAAGCTGTAGGTATCTACCAAACTCGTTCGACATAAGGAGGATGTGACACAAGGTCATAAGTGTGGATATCCAGTATCGAACTCTCT
>CM042166.1:2803843-2813843 GCA_023376005.1 Doryteuthis pealeii
GCCATTTGCGTGATAATGAGATCAGGGGGGAGTGTGGCGGCGATTGAACTCGCAACCTCCTGATCGCCAGGGGTGAAATCGCTGTCACCCCTGTTAGCTGTAGTGGTTCGTCTACTGAGGGTCATAAATACCTAGTTACCTACTAGTTTCGCAGTGTACAATTATCGTAGATTGAAAGTATTACGTTCATTTTCTGACTCTCTGCTTACCAGACCTAAGATTGCAACAAGGGAATTTTGCAAGTTTTCCATTAGTGAGGTGAGGTCTAGTTTTTACCCACCTGCCTCAGAGGGGATTTGTTGTTCCTACCGTAAGTGGTGATTGCTTTTTCGCTATATTATACAATACAGTAGATTTTCTTATTAAAAAAAGTAAGAAAAAAATTAGGGTGTTTTTTTTTTGTTTTGTTTTTTTGTTGTTTTTTTAGAGCAGAAATGGATTAATTGACTTTCAGTTTATTTCAGTAGGGAAAATTGATTTGATATACGAGGAAACTGAGTTACGAAAGGAGGGAATTAAACACATAAGTCAAGGTACCACTGGGTAGGCTGGAACGGATTAATGGTATTTCAGTTTATTTCAATAGGGAAAATGGATTTGATATACGAGGAAACTGAGTTACGAAAGGAGGGAATTAAACACATAAGTCAAGGTACCACTGGGTAGGCTGGAACGGATTAATGGTATTTCAGTTTATTTCAATAGGGAAAATGGATTTGATATACGAGGAAATTTAGTTGAGAGTGGAACGAATTAAACTGGTATGTCAAGGTACCACTGGGAGGACTGGAACGGATTAATGATATTTCAGTTTATTTCATTGGAAAAATTGATTTGATATACGAGGAGATTGATTTAAGAGTGAAACGAATTAAACTCGTAAATCAAGGTACCACTGGGAGGGTTGGAACGGATTAATGGTATTTCAGTTTATTGCAATGGGGAAAATTGATTTGATATACGAGGAAACTGAGTTACGAAAGGAGGGAATTAAACACATAAGTCAAGGTACCACTGGGTAGGCTGGAACGGATTAATGGTATTTCAGTTTATTTCAATAGGGAAAATGGATTTGATATACGAGGAAATTTAGTATGCGTTCCCTGTCTATCCAAGCAAAGCAATGACCCAAACTGGGTAACAAGTTTGAATCGTATGACTCATCAAACAAGGTGTCGATGAACTTTTTAAAATTTAATTCCAATAATGACGTCATTGTTTTTATCCGCCGAGAAGCGTTATTATCCAAAAACCTCGACACCTATATATATATATATATATATATATATATATATATATATATATATATATATATATATATATTTCAAACCGTCCAGATTTTAGCGTCTTTTCTTCAGATTTCAAATTTTGAACAGACTGATAAACAAGAACTATCGCTTGCTGCTCTCGTTATTCTGTGATTAAAATTTGTTATCACCTTCCTTATACCATCAAATGCTCTGAAGATGATCTAATTAATAGATCGAAACACTGCAGCGTCGGTCAATAAACTTACCACTCAACTTATTTAAACCTGTGTTTTTTTCAATTTTCTTAATATACTACATACCGTCGGATTCACTTCCATCTCTTCACACACACACACACACACATATATATATATATATATATATATATATATATATATATATATATATATATAAGAATGCTTCAATATAGTACGAGGGTAAGTAAAAAAGTTAATGGCATTTTGTTTAGGACAGGTATAATTACCAACACAGTATCAAACATCAAAATGGAGCTTGGCTTCTATGGATTACATCCCTACTTCTCCACATAGTCAGCGTTTCTCTTAATAGCAATGTTCCCCCTTTGAATGAGAGCATATATCCCTGCCCCGTAAAATTCTGTTGACGGTTCTTTGAGCCACTTCACTATAGAGATATCAGCAAAACTTCTTCGTCCATGGAATAATGCTTGCCTCTGAAACCCTCTTTCATGGGGCCAAAGAGATGATAGTCTGAAGGCGCTAAATCTGGGGAATTTGGAGCAAGCGGTAAAGTTGTCCACTCGAATGAGGCGATTCTCTCCTTTGTCCTGATGCTTGTGTGTGATCGAGCATTGTCATGCTGAAGGAGGACATTGTCAATTGGCAAGTTGCGTCTTACTCATCGGATTCTTGCTATGAACCTCGTTAGGGTCTCAATGTAGGCTTTGGTTTTATAAAAAAAAATCCATGAAATAAAGAATATGGCATTAATGTTTGACTCACCCTCGTAGTTTTGCTGATATCTCTTGACTTCGAAAACAAGGAGAAAAAAGAGTAAACCGCGGTAACTATCTTCGAAATGTGGAAATAGAAATATATGCAGACCCCCGAATTAGAGATGGAAATATTTATTTTCGTATTCAAAGCAAATATGACGCATCTGGGCCAGAATAAATTTCGTCAATTAATAGAGTAGCGTTCACACAATTTCTCCAGAGAATCCAACGCGCACGTGTCACGACGAGAAAATAATTGTATAAACTCCGGCTTGGCCTTAGAGGTGATTTCATCCGTCATCTCTTCAAGATTCATAGCTAAAGAAACGAATTGATTTGAAAATGGTCTATTTGCGAAGATCACTTTCCAATTTAACTTTTGCCGCAGATTACAAAGCTCAGCTAAACCCGTTCATGAAACGCCTCGGATTCCGTAGAATAAAGAGATTGATTTCTTTTTATTGCATGTGAATAACTGAGGATTGTCAAAAGTATTTTCGTTTTTTAAGCGGTGATAAAAAAAAAAGTAAAAACAACACAAGATTAGAGAAATTAGGGTGGTTGGTTGGTTGGTTGGATTTTAACGGCATATCAACCCTTGATGGATTATTTTATGCCGAAGAGAATTTTATTTATTCTTGTTGGGTATTCAATTTCTTTTCAAACTCATTTTTAAACACATCTTTAATACTTTTTAAAAAATCTATTTAACCCATTTCTTTGTTTTGTTTTACGGCATATCAACCTCGGTGTGTTATTTAATGCCTACTAAGTTTTGAAATAAATTCTTAATTCTTAATGGATACTCAAATATTTTACAAACAGATCTTCCTATTAAATCCATAGATGGGACTCTAACAGGTACTACCACTCCGTGGACCAGGGAGCAATGATAATGAAAGGGTGCTCCACATTCCACAAACCCCCAGAACTGGAGTGGTAGTACCTGTTAGGGTTGCATCTTTGGGTTAAATAGAAAAATGTATTTATAAAGAAAATTTGAGTATCATTAAGAATGAATTTGTTTAAAAACTTTATCGGCATTAAATCACCTACTGAGGTTGATATACCGTAAAACAAAACAAAACAAAACAAACCTTACTTCCTAACATGACTCGAAAGCTGTCAATCGTCATTGCTTCCCGGGTGACGGAAAGAAATTTGTCAACAGGTTAGATTTTAATATCCTCCCACTTTATTGCATTGTGCATTCTATCAGAGGCCGGTCTTTATCCTGAGGTTTCTAACTGTTGTTAGTGAAAGAAAAAAGTTTCACTAATTATATTCAGTACGGCAGCCCAAGTTTCTCAAATATGTATCTGTTTCCGTGTCTCGGCTGGAACGTTTAAATCTACCGTATTTTTAAGGCATATAGGACGCACTTTTTTCCAAAATGTTGGCTCAAACATTGCCCTGCGTCTTATACATCGTAGGTGAAGTTTGAGACCTCCCGTTCGCCTAGGCTAATCTTCTCTATGATGCTCACTAACCTAGATTACGTTCAGTAATTTTACCTACCCTAAACTCCATGCATCCTTATTTTTTTTTGCTGGTATTGTTATAATCAAGATTAACAGGGGAGTATGGTGGCGAAGAAAAAACAAACACAGGTTTTGAATTTCAACAAATTGTATAAAAATGTATTATTATTAATAATAATTTTATTATTATTATTTACTCCTTTTGAGTTTTCACATCAGTGTTAGCTGATGGTCTTTCACTGGAGTCTGAGTGACAGCAAGTCTCCTCAGGTCTCCAGGACTCTTCTGAGTATTCTGGCAGATTGCAGCAGTGCAGTGTTCTGAATGGTTTCAATCCTTCCTCTGATTTCTAAACTTTCCAAACCCTTTTCTAATCATTTTGGGACTGTTGCAAGTGCACCAACTACAATTGGCATATTCCATAACTTTTTCAGTTCTCTGGCAAGGTCCAGATATTTGTCCATTTTTTCATTTTCCTTTAGCTTTACCCTGTGATCTGCTGGAACTGCAAAATCCACCAGTTGACAAGTTCTTTCTTTTTTGTTTATCAACACTAGGTCTGGTCTTCTTGCTGGGATAAGGTGATCCGTTTTTATTTCAAATTTCCAGATAATTTTATGTTTCGTTCTCAAGAACAGATTCTGGTTTATGCATATACCATTTTGATGTATGGTCAAAATTAAAGTTTTTGCATAATTCCCAGTGGATCACCTTCCCAACCCAGTCGTGTCTAGTTTTGTATTCTCGTTGAGCTAGTTTGTTACATTCGCAGAGTATATGGTTTACAGTCTCATCTCTATTACCACAAAGTCTAGTTATCATTATTATTATTATTATTATTATTATTATTATTACCAATAATCACAATAACAGTGAACAATAATGCTCAAGACGGTCATTAAGCAAATATGGTATCGAAATTGCCCGACTACACCGAGAGCTTTCATTCTCTAACTTTGCACTGGCATTATACAGCCCTTCCGAAGTGGTCGCCTATTCTAAATAGTCTGATGATTGCTTTCCGATGATCTAGCGGGAATCGGTGTTTACAGAGTGACTCGTTTGTAGCTTCCTTGTATTTTTCATCTTGTGTAAACTGTTCCATCTATTCAGTAAATTTTTGATTTTATTAATATACACATAAGATAGCCAAGAACTGCTATATACAGATTATTGATCATATGGAAATATAATCTTTCGAATAAAGCTAGAATTCTTCTAAGCTGTAGCCATGTAAGTACTATTGTATGGCATCTCTAACGAGATTCTAACGAAACACTTGGAGAAAAATCTCGATGTGAATTGCGCAAGGATTTGCGTGCTGTCCTAAACAAATTCGGGAAGCAGATGTACGACCACTTGTCATCTATCATACAGACTATCAAAATAAGACGAACAAGACATGCTAGACACTGCTGAAGAAGTAAGGACGAAGTCATAAGTGATATTGTTATATGGGCTCTTATACATGGATACAACAGTATGAGTCGGCCAGCAAAAACCTATATTCATCAACTTTGTGTGGATTCTGGATGCTGAGCAGAGGATCTGTCCGGAACGATGGCTGATAGGGACGGGTGGTGAGGAAGAGTCATGAAGATCCATTGATGATAATTTTGATCTTTTCTGTTGAACACAGGGAGGACATTTTTCAATGCATAATTAACGCCACTGTTCGTCTTCTTTTTTTCTCCTTTTTTTTTTTAAATTCATCACTTTCTTGTTTCTATCTCTAAGGTCATTCTACGGAAAAATAAAATTATTTTCTACCTTTTTTTTTGTTTGTTCAGTTCTGTTTTGTCTGTTTGGTTGGTTTTTTTGGGTTTTTTTTCAAAGTGTGAGTTCCGTTTCGTTTAACTTTTTTGTATTACTTTTAATGTGAGAGTTCCGTTTCGTTTCTTTCTGTTTGATTTCACTTTTTTACTTTACTTTTTTTCTTTTTTCTTCTACTTTTTAGTAGCGATTCATTCGTGTATATTGCAGACGAGTTAAAAAAACTGGAATTTAAGAAGGAAAAACACTAAAATCGGACAGAATTTAATAGCAAAAGCAACTCCCAATTCAACCAGGACAATTTATTCTCGATGGCAATTTGATTCTGAATAATTGAAAATTTAATTCTGAATAATTGAAGTAGTTATTTTTACGTGACCAGAAATTGAAAAATCCCATTTGGAGAAGATGAAAAATTGTAGCAACGATATAGGAATTTCTTTCATTAATTAAATCGTTTATTTATTTATTTCCATTAACCAAAAGATATCAGCCGAATGTCCATTACAGTGAGACTCTTTCAAAAAAAGTATTCACTGAACCTTTCAGTGTTTAATCCAATAGGGACAATGAAAATGTACGCGACAAACAGAGTATACCTACTTCTAAATTTCCAGTTGATTTTTGTATGTAAAAAAAATATGCATTATTCCTTTAGAGAGTTGCTCAGTCGGTAGAGTGCCCGACTAGGAACCAAAAGTTTCCTGGTTCAATACCGGCCCTCGATAACTCAGCGTATGAGTAGCACAGGGATTTGTGCTGTAAAGTAACAAGCTGATGTAGGTGTGGCGCTCCACCTCAGACACGTATACGAACTCCTTGGTCTAGCGCTAGTGAAAAGGGGCTGGTGCCGACGTTAGGCCACCCCGACGACTTTACTTTTCGTAAGACACTCTCTGAATCATAATATGGTTGGCTTCTTTCCGTCTGCAAAAGGCGATGGCGTAGTGTCCAAAGGTTCTTTTGTTTTTCTTACATAGCCTGGGTGGGTTGATACTGAGTATGTGCTGTTGCCCAAGCAGCAGATACCCCCTCTCCACACTGCCGCTGTGGTCCAAAGGAAAGGTAAGAAAAAAACAATGCGGTTTGGTCATGGCAGTGTCGCAGGAGTTGCTGGGTAACGCTGAAGTTATGCGTTACTCCATCTTAGGGACTCCGGCTCCCGATTTGTTTTCGGGGTTTACTCCCCTACATTATTATATTGTATATACATATTTACCAACCTCTCCTCACGAGTAGGATGCGACACAAGCGGGGTCTAATAGGTTAGAATTCAGAGTTTTCCTTCTCCTAGACTGGTTGCCATAGCAAGGTTAAAGCGCCCAGATCTACTAGTTACCCATAGCTGGAGGGAGAATAGCTGGATTCATAACTTTCCGAAGTGTATTATGAGAAATGCGACAGCCACGTCAGGGTTTGAACTCGTCTCGACGTGTCCATTTCCTACAACAGTAGCCATTACACTACGAGCCTCCACTTATCTTGGGTATGAGTCATAAAAACTTTCTGTATTTAAATAAATCAGAGGATTTTTCAGCTCTATTGGATCACAGGGAAAATGAAAGAAAACAAATACTTGGACCTTGCTAGAGGATTGAAAAATAAAACTGTGGAACCTGGGTGTTAAATTGATACAAATTGTGGTTGGTGCCTTTGGAACGGTCCCTAAGCACTTGGAAAAGACTAAAGGAATTGGAAATCAGAAGAATAATCGAGACTACCTACACAACCGAATTGTTAAGATCGACTAGAATACTCAAAAGATTCCGAGAATTCTGGGAAGACTTTCTGTCACTCAGAATTATCTGAAAGACCACCTGCTAACGCTGACGAGAAAAACTCACAAAAATGGAAATAATAATAATAATAATAATAATAATAATAATAATAATAATAATAATAATAAAAAGGTATATGCATAAACCAGAATCTGTTCTTGAGAACGAAACGCATAAAATTCTCTGGGACCTTGAAATAAAAACGGATCACCTTATCCCAGCAAGAAGACCAGACCTAGTATTGATAAACAAAAAAGAAAGAACTTGTCAACTGGTGGATTTTGCAGTGCCAGCAGATCACAGGGTGAAGCTGAAGGAAAATGAAAAAATAGACAAATATCTGGACCTTGTCAGAGAACTAAAAAAAAGTTATGGAATATGAAAGTGAAGTGATACCAATTGTAGTTGGTGCACTTGGAACAGTCCCAAAATGATTGGAAAAGGGCTTGGAATGTTTTGAAATCAGAGGAAGGGTTGAAACCATTCAGAACACTGCACTGCTGCAATCTGCCAGAATACTCAGAAGAGACCTGGAAACCTGAGGAGACTTGCTGTCACTCAGACTCCAGTGAAAGATCATCAGCTAATGCTGATGTGAAAACTCAAACGGAGCAAATAATAATAATAATGAGAGTAAAAGTGATACCAATTGTTGTTAGTGGACTTGGAAAGGTCCCAATATATTTGGAAAAAAGACTGGAGGATCTGGAAATCAGAGGAAGAATTGAGACCATCTATTGCACTGCTATAATCGGCTAGAATACTCAGAAGAGTCCGGGAAACATGAGGAGACTTGTTGTCACTCAACCTCCAGTGAAATACCATCAACTAACGCTGATGTGAAAAACTCAAAATGAGTAATAATAATAATAATAATAATAATAATAATAATAATAATAATTTGTAAGAACAGACAAAATGAATCGATTGATCACTTAGTGACCTGTTGCTCACTAACACCGATATAATATCAATAAAGACATGATATTTGGTTTCATACATTTCCCAGGAGTATCAGAGCTATTATTCAGGATTTGAACGCTGCGAATAACCGAGTCCACTTTCAACGACGATAACATTTACTTTTTCTTGTGTAATATTTCTGTTTTTAACTCACAGGAAATCCCAACTAGAAGACTATTATAACTCCTAATATTCACTATCTCTCTCTCTCTCTCTCTCTCTCTCTCTCTCTCTCTCTTCTCTCTCTCTCTCTCTCTCTCTCTCTCTCTCTGGTTCTTCTATCTTATTTTCTTTATGTATCTCTCTCTCTCTCTCTCTCTCTCTCTCTCTCTCTCTCTATCTTATTTTCTTTATGTATTTCTCTCTCTCTCTCTCTCTCTCTCTCTCTCTCTCTCTCTCTCTGGTTCTTCTATCTTATTTTCTTTATGTATTTGTCTCTCTCTCTCTCTCTCTTCTCTCTCTCTCTCTCTCTCTCTCTCTATCTATGATATATATAAAGAAAACTCATTACGATTGCATTCTGGGATCGAAACACTTTCACCTATACAAAAATAGTTCGTTTTTTTTATTTTGGGCGCGAAAATATACCCTGAACTGCGAATGTTGATTTCCATTGTGAGACATTAACATTTGAATTCTTTTTTCAAATGCACCTCCGTGTCGTTCTTGTAGCCCTGAGGAATTCCTTTCGATTAAGCAAATTGTATGGCATCACATTAGGATGATTGATGAGCAGGACACATGGAAGACAGAAGAACTCAGCTTCTCTTCTCACTCGTTTGGCTATTTATAAAAATATCCCAAAATCTAAAGAAATATTTATAATCTACCATGAACTTCTCTCCTGAAATAGTTGGGAGATCTCTCACAACCGAACGATCGTAACCTGAAATATCTATTTGATACGCATACTTGTTTTTGTTTTTGTTATTTTACGGGTTTTTTAGGAAAAAAATATTTAGACAAAAATACTGCCATTTCTCTGAATGTTTGAGATGAGGCTTGAAGATTAGTATTATCTGCGTTATTCGGACTATTGTCCCCATCTTCATTGTTATTTGTACAACTCTTCGTGGAATAAATAAAGGGTTAGGTTCAAAGTTCCGTGATGGCTCCCGATTACGACAAGACATTTCCCGAGTTCGAAAAGAAGCTTCCCGAGTCGAGAAGCTTCCGAGTCGAGAAGCTTCCCGAGTCCGACAAGAAATACCTGAAGAAGGCCGGAGGGCATATCGGCCGAAACGTTGTACAAATAATAATGAAGATGGGAACAATAGTCCGAATAATGCAGATAATACTAAAAATATTGCCATGTGGGAATCCTGGTAAAATAATAGAATCCACTCTTCTTTCCTGCTCTCTTCTTTTATACACTTATTCCTTTTGTTTTAGCATAAAACGTACTGTTTCTTTGACCACCTTTAGTACTATCGGTTGGTAGGGAATTGTGTAAGCCTGCTTGACACCAGATATTGGGACATACTGACTCAATTTCCTAAGTGGACTCTAAGCAGAGATCCACTATTCGCTATAATATCAGCGATTAATTCCCTAATGATATTGATATAATGTTTTCGCTGTAATCAAGTTGCACCCAAATGTTGCTCTCCTTAAGAAGACATGGGTGGGTAGGGACACCGATTCACTGAGAATTGTGCAAACGATTTGCGTTCTGTGATAAAGACAATTTTATTTCAGCACAAGTCATTAAACTACAAACTAGTTGTGAGATCTCTCAAAACGAACGATCGTAATTAGAAATATCTAGTTGATATGAAT
>CM042166.1:2818843-2836343 GCA_023376005.1 Doryteuthis pealeii
AGAACGCTGTCCAGCGGAGATCCTTTGTGTTAAGCAGAGCGCGATCCTTAGTGAAGAATCATTTGGTTGCTCTTTAGTGTTCCTTAATATTGGGTATGATCTTTTGGTTGTTCCTTGGTGCTCCTCAGTCTTGTAGGTCCTTCGTCAATGATCGCAAATGGACGTCTGTCAGTATCAGCGATTAAGTAGTTAACCAAACACGTATTTCGGTTGTTGATTGACTGAGGTTTAAAACCACGTGATCTCGCTTAGTCTATATTTGTAAGTGGTGTATTGCAGCACGGCTTATATCCACGAAATAATCCAACAACCTCAATACTAGATGCAGTTTAACATCATACGTAAAATTACAAGACGACCAACCACCGTCTTCTGGCACACATATGATAAAATGGTTGGGGCTTAGCAATACGGCCGGGACAATCTTATAGGTACTAGGGTTTGACATGATCAGATCGTCGAGCCTATTTTGGGACCAAAATGAAGTGCTGCATGTCTTGGAATGCTCAGCCACCAGTATTTAAGTGGTATGCTTATGTACTACAAATAATCCAACATAGACAGATAGATAGATAGATAGATAGACAGACAGACAGACAGATAGATAGATAGATAGATAGATATGAACCGGGGAAAATCATGAATAAATAAATCTATAGATGTTTACACCTTCACCCAAATATATGCAGACATAAAAAAAGAAGACATTAAACTGATCAATAAATGTTTATGGTAGTTTCGTGTAAATTCATTTAACTCTGATTCAGATCAATGTACTCCACATAAACATCCATAAATTAATCAGCTCAAAGAAGACATAATGTCTGTTTTAACAACTTTTATGAACTTTATTTCGGAACATCACCAACTTTATTGCTTCTCTAAAACTACAGCGATGGGGGAAAATTTAATCAAGGAGTCATTGAGGTTCGAAATGAAATTTGAAAAAAAAATGACTAGTCTGGTATTTCATTACAGTTAGACGGCGCCATGACGTAAGAGGGTGTATGTGTATATCACCGAGTTCCTCATAGAGACATACTAGCAAAGAATCATTATCATTCATCATGTCAGAAAAACAAATTCTAGTCTAGTTAATTCCATAACTTTCAAGATCGTCTGTGTACGATTTATATTGGTTTGGATGGGGTTCCCACATGAAGCATTTGCTACACACCTGTCACATTTAGACTGTTTCTTCTTTTGCTAGACGGGTAACGAAAATGGTTTTGTTTTAGTTATTATATGATATATATGTACAGTCGATCGATCCAATTCCTGTTGTGGTTACGACGTTGTAAACATAAGTATTTCTCTGGTGACAAGATACAATTCAAAAAAGTTCATGATATATTGTAGACTGTTATATCAAGTGGCCGGGTTAGCTCCGTCGGTCGAGCGTTCGGCTAGAAACCACAAGGTTCCTAGTTCGATACCGGCCCTCGTCAACTCAGAGTTATGTGTAGCACAGGGATCTGTGCGGTAAAGTAAGGAGCTGATGGTAGGTGTGGCGCTCCACCTCATACGCTAAAATAATCTCCTTGGTCTAGCGCTAGTGAAAAGAGGATAGACTCCCTCGCTGTCTGGCTGATACCGACTTTAGGCCTGCCCGACGACTTTACCCCTGACGATATCAAGTTGAAAATTACGAAAGCAAAACTTATATCATAGATTAGTGTCTATTATAATACTATAAAGAGATGAAAGCCTCTAATCAAAAAAATAAAATGCATAAATATTTAAAAGAGGTGTACTTATTTTTTGGATAGCTAGAAAATTCATATTTGTGTTAATGCTGTATGTAGTTAATGAAATAGGTGGAGCAGCCTATTATCAGTATCAGCCGCACAGTGAGGGAGTCTATCCCCTTTTCATTAGCGCTAGGCCAGGGAATGTTTTTCATTGTAGAACGCCACACCTAATACCAGCTCATCACTTTACTGCTAAGATCCAAGCTGTGCTTCTCATGCGCTGAGTTGACAAGTCCCGGTATTGAACCCGGAATCGACTTAGCTAAACCGTCCCCGTATCACTAATATTTTTTTGATTGGAAAATGTTCATCGAGAACTTTTCTTTTTAAATACCAGGATCTTTGATTTAGAAATAAATTCTCATTTTTGCACAAATAGTATATATATATATATATATATATATATATATATATATATATATATTTAAAAGAAATGTTTTTTTTAAATTAGGCGTTATTGTGAAGCATTAAACATAAATAAATGAATGAACTCGATATTATGGAGTATTGGATTCACTTACTTTTTAATTATTTTTTACATAAATGTTCAGGTTCGTTAGATACATATACAGATATATATATATAAAATATATATATATAAATGCCCTGAAGAAGATCTAATTAATAGATCGAAACACTGCAGCGTCGGCTAATAATAAACTTACCACTCAATTTATTTAAACCTGTTTTTTTTAAATTTTCTTAATATACTACATACCGTCGGATTCACTTCCATCTCTTCACACACACACACACACACACACACATATATATATATATATATATATATATATATGGGCTGTACTTGGCAGTACAGTAGATAGAAAAGTGCTGCATCGAATTATCCCTACATATGACTGGTTTTCGTTTTGTTTTTATTATATATTTTGGACCATTATATATAGCGGAGTATTATAACATCGAAGCGGATATTCTTAATATCATATATCATTACGTTCTACAGAGTTGAAGCACTTATCCAAAAATTAAATTGCATAAATCTTATTATAATGGAGATTATGTAACTGGTTGTAATTGAAACTACGTCACCACTGACGTCACGATTTCCTTGTTTATTTAAGTTATATTCTCAACGATTATGAAATAGTCATTATTTAATCTTAATTAGCATCTTATTTATTAACAATATCTCTTCTAAAGTCTAGCTGATTTAGATTTACCGCAAAACCGCCCATTTTATTAATGCATTTAAAATCCTGAAGTAAGTGTTATGTATATCAAAGAAATAAATATTTACATAGTATATGGTAGAAATAATTTGCGTAATGATTTTTAACAAAACTGGGTTTAATAAATAATTATTTGTTGTTATTGATTTCTAATATTATTATCTTGTTCTCGAACGTATTAAAATCAATCAACAAAATAAGTACAATATTGTTATATCGAAACGATGCTTGAACCCAGAGTCATCATCTGATGAAGGCTTTGTTGGTTGCAATGCTACTGTGCAAATAGCAGTCATTGTATGAAGATTATTTTTTTCGTTCTTATTTAGTTTGGTTAGTCTTTCTTTCTTAATATATTTTTAGTCTTTCTAACTTATTTTTTTTCATTTAGTCTTTCTAATTTAATATATTTTATTACATTAAAATATAGATAATTGCGCCCAGGTGGTGCCTACTTTTGCTAGTATAGATAAGGAATGTACTTTTCTTTTGTTGCTACAAAACTCATATTTGTTGTTACAATGTTTCAATACTGTAGAGTTTGGTAATCACTTATACCATTTTTATTGTAAAATGTTCCACGAAAATGTTTTTTAAAAGACCGGGATCATTTGGTTTAGATGGGAAATAAATTTATTATGAATAAATAAGAAATATATTGAGGTTGTACTACTCAATTGGCGGTAAAGTAGATAGGAAAGTGTTTTATGACCTTTTATTGGACTTGATCTTCAATGTGAACTGTTTTTTATTATGTATTGTATATACACATTTTGATAGTAAAATGTTCCACGATATTAAAAAAAAAGACCAGGATTTTTGGTTCAGAAGAGAATTTACTTTTTAATAATAAAAGATATATATAAATGCTATACTTATCTATTGGCGGTACAGTAGATACGAAAGTGAATCATTCAAGGGCGTCTCCATAGGAATGGACTTTGATTTTTTTTTTCTAGGGGTGGGAGCTTTAGGCTCCGAATTGTCTTAAAAAGAGATTATTCTTTTTAGATACAGGTATCTTCATTTCTTGTCCATCGTTCGTCTTGCTATGGGAAATATTAAGGACACTTTCAATCTTTCATATAACAACGTTATTTTTATCTTATCCGTTGTATCTGTATTTTGCTTTTTGTTATGGGCTTCCATAGTTTTTTTTTTGTTTTTAAATACCACCATCTGTAAGAGAGACGCGTGACTTAACTAAAATCTATTTTGATCTGGTCTGTTTTGGGCTGGCTTCTATGTTTAATGTCATATCAACCCTTGTGGGTTATTTACTGCCAAAGTCATCCTGTTGCGTAGGGGCCGAAGTCGAGTTGGAGTAGTTGTCGTTAGTAGTAGTAGTTGTTGTTAGCTCGAAGGAACAACATACGAAAGTCATATAGTCAAAAAGGGGTTGTTTATTTCTTTCTAAGCTCGTGGGGTTTTTTCAGGGAGAAGGAGAGTGGAGAGTAAGGTCAAGATGTTCTATCGTAAATCATGTTCATGCGCGCTGTCCGTTACTACCCTAAACATGTCACGACGGCGCCCCAACAAACACGTCCGACCCTTCTCGGGTCCGGCGAAAGAGAGAGAGAGCAAATTTTCTTTAATTCCGTTTGTGGTCCCGGGGGTGGGGGAAGGTCACATCCGGTTTTTTAAATCTAGTTCCGGGGTCCTTGAACGGTTAATGGCTGGCACTTGTTGAGTTTTTAACGTTCCAAACTTTAGCCTCTTTTTGTTCGTATTCATTTTTCTTCTCTTTCCCCAGAAATCCGATTACTGTGTTTGTTTTCAATCCCCAAATTCTTCGTAGGCCTTAATAATCACGCTACGCATCCTAACGTGTTAGGTTGTGACATTGTAGTAATCCAGATCAAACTCCAGTTTTTCTGAGTCTCACATTCGGATTAATAGCCTTTGGAAAGCTATTAACCCTCTCCTCTCACAGCCATTCGTTAAATACGACCACTAATGTTCTTCTACCAGTATTTAACCCATAGCTGAGAGAGGAGAGAGTTCATATAGATTTAACCAACCACTCCGCATGAGTCAATAATTTAATTTGAATTCAAATGTAATGAAAAATCTTCTAAAATTTCCATTTCTTTTTAAGGGGATTATTTGAATTGATTGGCATCCTGGTTTGTCATCTTTACTTTTTCCTCGTGTTCAAATACCACTCGATTTTGGTGGTGCACGTCTGATAAACACTCCACAGTTTCTGTAAGTACCTCTTTTTTCTTTTTCTTTTTCCCTGCGTCGAATGACATTTTTCTCGATTATTTCACAAATAAACTCATCTACTAAATTTATATATATTACCAACCCATCCACACAAGCAGGATGTGATACATGGTCAGTTTCTTAAGCGGAGTTTGACAGGTTTCAATTTAGAGTTTTCCTTCTCCTAGACTGGTTACCTAACCAAGGTCCTGTCTACCCTACTATTTACCCATAGCTGGAGGGCAATTATGTGGACGCATATCTTTCCCAAGGGAATTAGCGCTATGTGAAATGCAAACAGCCTCGCCGATGATTTGAACTCGCGTCGACGACTCCATTTCTTACGACTCTAACCTTTACGCCACGCACCTCCATCGAGAGGAAAGATTTCATAGCTTTGCAAAGGCTATTAATCCGAATGTGAACCATCGAGAAACTGGAGTTTGAACGTGCTTACTACGATGCTGCAATCGAATACGTCAGCCACTACGCCACAAGAACTCCCTCACCTCTTATTTTTCAATTATAGATTATTTCTTGTGCGTTCTTCTTATATTTATACGTAAGCCATTCATTCATTGCAATGTAATATTATTTTCTTATCGTATTTTGTCTTATATAAAGGTTTATCCACAAAGATAACAAAATTGAATATCTAAATTATTGTAATATCTATTCATTTATAAAATATCAATTTACAAAGCTATTACTTAGAATATTCTGAAAGAATTGTCATTTTTCTTAACTAAGCTTATTTCATACACCCCCGTGTCAACCCGACCGGTAGGGAGACCACACCTGCGCTTTAAAGATGTCTGCAAGAGGGATATGAAGACATGCCACATCAAAACCAACACATGGGAGGCTTGTGCAGAAGACCGTGTGACCTGGCGCCTCTTCGTCAAACAAGGAACGAAAAGGAGTGAAAAAGAGAGGAAAAAGCCGCGGAAGGAGAGACAACAGCATCTCCAGCAAGCATCACTGTTTTTTTGCAGTCACTGCACCAGAGATTGACATTCAAGAATTGGTCTGTTCAGCTACTCGCGCAGTTGCAGATAAATTTAAAAAGTGGACACTACGCCATCGTCTTTAGTAGACGGACAGATGCCAACAAATATGTGCATTCAAATATTTTGTTTCTCTGACTATATTTCTATATATTAATACTCCTGTTCCATAATTGTATGACCGTTATCATCTTGCTACACCCTCTGTTTAAAATTGAGACCGTCCTAGTCGTTCAAAATAAAATGAGAAATTGTAAATCATGTAGAAATGTTCTGCACACAAAGAAAATTCGACCTTCATCAAAGTAAATCCTTATTTTTTTTTAAAAATAAGGATTTACTCTGATGAAGTTCGAATTTTCTTTGTGTGCGGAACATTTCTACATTTTTTTCTATTATTATTTCATTTCATTTGTTTATTTAAAAATAATAATAGTTTGAATAATGTACACATGGATAAACTCCTGACCCAAACACGTGTAAGTAAAATTGATTAAAATATCCTATTTTATCCATTCTATACTTTCTTTCCTTTATTTATTTTTTCAACATACCGTCTGATTCACTTCCATTTTCATTTTACATATATGTGCTTAATTGAAATCGTACCTAATTTTGAAAATTAATTGATTAATAATTAATTAATTAGGCGGGAATGCCTATTTAGATGTAAGGCTAATCAAATCGAGAAAAATCAATCTCTGTATGTACATTTCGGCCTATTAGGCCTCATCAGCAGAGCTAGAGATAGGAAGGCCGCCCTGTGCGTGTATCTATAGCTCTGCTGATGAGACCTAATAGGCTGAAATGTACATAAAGAGATTGATTTTTCTCGATTTGTTTAGCCTTACATTTAAATAGGCATTCCCGCCTAATTAATTAATTATTAATTAATTAATTAATTTTCAAAATTAGGTACGACTTCAATTAAGCACATATTCTCCCAAAAATTGTCGGCAAAAAGCCATATCCAAACACACACACATATATATATATATATATATATATATATATATATATATAGAGAGAGAGAGAGAGAGAGAGAGAGAGAGAGAGAGAGAGAAATTGAGAGATATAGCCATAGGTAGATATGTTGTATCATGAAATTATATGAGATTGTATATTGCTCATACAACGATACTAAAGATTTTACAATTTGCAGCTATCTTTATAGACATTTTTTAATTTGTTAATATGACAATTTTTTAATATGACAAGATAAGTTATAAAACTTATTTGAACTTTTAATTTTAGCGCTAATTGCAAAAAAACTGGCAGAAAACCAGTTGTATAGATTTTGTTTTTTATTAAACTGATCTTGCATTAACGCAGTTTTTAGAATGTTTTGATGTCTTCAAAAGAACTATTATAATTCTGTGATTAAAAGTTTTACATAAATAATTACAGTCAATGATAATTGGGGTCCAATCTGTAATTCAAATGAAGATTTGATTTACATTCGAAGATATCTCAAATTCAAAATATACATCGAAATAGCATTGAAATTCTACTTAGAAATGTCCTGCATTTGTAAATCTCAAAAGAAAACAGATGAATAAACCATGTTTTTTCCCTCCCTCCTCTACACAAGCGACGCTAGGTAGAAGCTTCTAGTAACCCATAAAAGTCGATATGCCATTAAACAAAGAAACCACTTAAGCAGTCACAAAAGAAACATGATATCATAAATACTTCAAATTTTTTCACAGAAATTCATTCATTCAAAATGGAATTTAAATGTGTGGGGGTGTGTGCGTGTACAAGTGTGGGGGGAGGGTGCCTGTTCATGTGTGTGTGTGCGTGTGTGTGCGGGTGTGTGCGTGTGTATATTGGTGAGCGTGTGTGCGTATGTGTATGTGTGCGTATGTGTATGTGTGCGTACTTATGTGCGTGCGTGTGTGTGTATGTGTGCGTATGTGTGTGTTTGGTGTGCGTGTGTGCGTGCGTGTGTGTATGTATGCGTGCATGTGCGTACGTGTGTGTGTGTTGGTGTGCGTGTGTGCCCGTGTGTGTGTGCGTGCATGTGCGTACGTGTGTGTGTGTTAGTCTGCCCGTGTGTGCGTGCGTGTGTGTGTATGTGTGCGTGCATGTGCGTACGTGTGTGTGTGTGTGTGTGTGTGTGTGTGTGTGTGTGTGTGCGTGCGTATATGTGTGTGTGTAATTACTTGACTGAATTTTGAAAAAAAAAACTTTTTATTTGAAATATTGTGAAAAATACATTTATTTAAAACGATACTTGTAAACACCTTCCCTCAACATATTTCTCATTTATCTGGACAGGTTTTGGTTCCATTCTAATGGAAATCCTACAAATGCAAACATCCTAATTAGAGTTTGAACCACCCAAATAAATTTTGCTAGACTTTGTTTTGTGTTTTTTACGATGCTACCTTCACTTTTATAGTTTGACAGATGATTGCAAGATCATTTTGACTTTCTTATTCGTTTGGTGGGAAGCTGGAAAAATAACCTGAATTATTGCAACAGAATTGATGCGTAATATATATTTTTCAAACATCTTTTTTTTTTTTTTGTAACAATCCTCTTTAATCATACAGAAATGGAATGGGGGAGGGAAAGTCATTTCTTTGACAACCATCTGATACCGGTTTCTTGTCAATTAGAGTAAACTCTTTCCCTTGAACTGTCCATATTAATCTGTAATCATTGCCTTGTTATTTGTGCCCCCACAACAAATATTTGTGCAATGCTACTTGATTGAAACTTGATCCATCAGTGTGTATACATATAATGTGATATTCAATCCATATCTATCTATCTATCTATCCATCTATCTACGTCTGTTCATATATAGGTCTGTGTCTATATATATACATATATATATATAATGTGCGTGTATTATCTTTATCTTCTATATCTGACATTATAACTGTATGTCTAAGTATGTTCATATCTAGCTTAATCAGAATGTTATCTCTATCTCTGTGTTCCCCTCTCTCTCTCTCTCTCTCTCTCTCTCTCTCTCTCTCTCTCTCTCTCTCTCTCTCTCTCTCTCTCTCTCTCAATATATATATATATATATATATATAATTCAGTTCATATCTATTTAAAACTATCTAATTTATTCTATCATATCTATTTATCTACATATCCATCGATCTACGTTTATCTAAATCTGTTCGTATCTGAGCCTGTTCACATCTATTTATCTATCTATCTATCTATCTATCTATCTATCTATTATATATATATATATATATATATATATATATATATATATATATATTTTAACTATATGCACACACACACACACACACACACACACACACACACATACACACACACACACACACATATATATATATATATATATATATATATACATATATGAAATTTGCTTCATATCTATCTATCTATTAATTACTTGTTCTAGCGGCCACCCCTTAGCTACCCGTAAATGGCAATTTGTCAATCGTTTAATGTGTCCCAGAGGAATGCAGCAATAACATATGGCCATCATTTACAATGTCGGTAATAGCAGCGATAAATTTGCAGGGTGTTTTAACCAGAAATCGGTGATGTCTAAAATATTTTAATGACTGAAAAATAAAACGAGTCAGAAAGTATGAAAAAATAAGAGTATCCAAAAGGAAAGAAAGAAAAAAAAAGAAAAACATTTTTAAAAACATGAGGAACAAATAAATCCAATTTGAATTCGCCACAGGTTCGATGTGAAAAAAGGTCGCAATTATGAGGTATCAAGCGAGGATCGAACTCGTTAGTCAGTAGTAATGGATCTGTGTGACTAGCTTGCTAATCATTACACCACGATGAGAATACTTCTTTTGAAGTTAGTATTTTAACATTTTGTCTTTCCTTGTCTCGTTTTATTTATTATTTTTGTTTTTTTGCATTTTTAAAACTAGCTCTACGATTTTTAATAGGTTTTAAGCAAACTTTTCATGGAAAATATTTTTTTCTAGGCTTGTTGAGATCAACTCGTGTAGTATTACAGATATGAGGTCTTTAAGTGACCGTAACATATGTACCAATGTATGCATTTATCAGTTAAAATTCTTCTGGTCTAAATTCATTAATTATTAACTAATTCATTTACAAAATTAGGTCTGACTTCAATTAAGCACATACCCTCCAAAAATTGTCGGCTAAAAAGGCCATATAAAAAATAAACACATTGTTTGTTTACTTACTTTCATATATATATATATATATATATATATATATATATATATGTGTGTGTGTGTGTGTGTGTGTGTGTGTGTGTATATATATATTTATATATATACACACTTCAAAATTCTCTGTATTTTTGACTTCAAATATCAAACATTTTACTCTGAAGAAGGACGTTTTTCTTTGTATACTTAAATATCCTATAACTTTCTATTATCATTATTTTATTTCATATTCTATTTGCTAACTAAAATTATATCAATTTTATCCATTCAACATTTTCTTTCCTTTATTTATTTATCCTTTTAACATAGTGCCGGCTTCATTTCCATTTTCAATTTACATACATCATATATATATATATATATATATATATATATATATATATATATATATATTATATATACATATATATATACTATTGCTATATTCTTTGCTGTGCCATGATATATTTTGATGATTAACTTTTAGTTATCTTTCCTTGGAACAATAGATAGAAGATTATCTCTTAAGCCATTGATGCTATATTCCTTTTTATTATTATATCTGGGAACCTCTAGATTTTTACCTGTCGTATATTTTGTGCAATTTGCCTACTGTAAAAAAATGTATCCAGTTTGCTAAGTACAATTAAGTTATATTTCTATTTCCAAAAGTTTACTTCAGGATTTCTGGCTGCCAGAAGATTTTTTTAATCAACCACAACAAAGAACTTGCTCGAGGTGTTTTCTGCAATCTTACAGGTGCACTCTGTGGAGTGAAAAATAAATGGTAAAAAATAACCGTGCAATAACTTGGCTATGTCAAGTATGTTGGCTATGTTCAATATTGCACATTGTTGATTATTCTTATGCAATGATTTGCCTTTTATCAATCTCAATTGCTTGTTAACCATAACTGTTGAGTATGACTCTGTCAAAAATTGCCATCATGAAACTTGGCAAACTAATTTTGACACACTCTGAAATTTATAGTTCATTCTTAATATACACCAAAAAAAAACTTTCTTTTTTTGTGGGTTTCAGTTGCATTTATATATTTTTAAAAAAACTTTTTTTCAAATAAAAATGCATCTGCTGAAAAGGCGACTAATTTTCTTCCACCGCGAACGTTAAGAATCAATAAGCAAAAAATAAATCAATTCGACTTTCTGATAACAACCACGTTGATAACATATATATATATATATATATATAATATATATATATATATATATATATCATGTGTATAAATGCATACATATTTTGCAGATACGCAAACACTCTCACAAATACATACATATATATATTGGATTTAAGCATATTTATTTTTTCAAAACATTCATATGTGATATAAAGTTAGATGCATACACACACATGCACACACACATATATCATGTGTATTTATGCGTACACATTTTGCTGTATATTTTTTCAAAACATACATATGATTGAAAAGTGTGAATCATACATACATATACACACATACACACACACACACATGTACACACACGCGTATATATATATATATCCTGTGGATTTATACATGCATATTTTTTCAAAAGATGCACATATTTTACAGTATGTTTTTTCAAATCATATATTCATATCTTATTGCATATTTTTCCTATTATAGATAGACACCCAGTCAAACAGTTAAACACATAAATATCTTAAGCACAAACAGACTTGCATATTTTACTGTGTGCATTCAAAGTTAGTGATTGTTTTGTTTTCACTTAGAAAATAAATTGGCAAAAAACTGACAATTACCAAGCACCGTGGAGTTTTATCTACTTTCCCCATATATATATATATATATATATATATATATATATATATATATATTATTATTATCATTATTATTATTATTATTATTATTATTATTATATAATGATTTGAAGGCAATTACAATGCATATAAAATAAAAACAAAAATAAGTTTTTTGTCTTATCGATTTCAAAGTAAACTTTATCTTCAGAGACGGTTTTCAAAATTGAACGCATTTATTTTTTTTTTTGTGTGTGTCGTTATATTTTTTTCTTTCTTTTTTCTCCTCTTCTTCTCTTTTTTTCTTTTTCTTTATGTTATAAACACGCATCTCGTGGCGTTCTTTTTTTTTAACCACGCGGAAGGTCGTGGTATTATTGGTAATAGCTGCTGCTCATTCAATTTCATTTTTATTTTTTTCCTCTTCCTCCTTCTTCTTTTTCTCTAATATTATTTTCATCTATTCATATATTTATGTATTATTATATTTATTTAATTTTATTTATTTGTTATATGTATATATATGTGTTTGAAATTAATGGTAAAATGAATGGATGGATGAAAAGGAATGAATGTAGTCTCTTACTTTTGAAATATCTGTTGAGAATGGGTTTGAATTTTTTGTATGTATATGTATCTAATCTTGTCCAGTTAACTTCCGGTGAATATTGCTACATTGTAACTATCTTGAATTCAAAATAAAAACGGTCAAATAGAAGAATTTATTTACTTAGCTTTTTTTTCAGTTGTAAAATAAAATAAAATGTAATAATTTAATTAGATAAATTAGTAAATAAATAAATAAAAAGATTATCTTTAATTATATATTAGAAGGATTGATGAATAATTTTAGAAAACTATATTATATGAGTATTTTTTAAATTTCAAATAGATTAAATATTATAAATTAGATATTTAAATTACAAAAGGCATTTATGTTCAAATGTAAGGCTAAACAAATCGAGAAAATGTCAATCCCTGTCGAATAGATAGATAGGTCGAAATGTACATACAGGGATTGACATTTTCTCGATTTGTTTAGCCTTACATTTGAACATATATGCACGCCTAAATTCATAAATTATTAACTAATTAATTTTCAAAATTAGGTATGAATTCAATTAAGCACATATGCTCCAAAACACACACACACACACACACACATATATATATATATATATATATATATATATATATATATATATAATTGCTATACTACTTACTGTCTCATATTATTTGAACAGATTTAAGTTGTGTATTTTTAATCGTCCCTATCTATCCTTATAAATGTATGTCTGTTCTATCTCTTCATACCTAAGTATGTTCATATCCATCCCACAAAGAATATTTCTATCATAGTCTCTGTCAGTCTCTCTGTCTGTCTGTCTGTCTGTCTGTCTGTCTCTCTCTCTCTCTCTCTCTATATATATATATATATATATATATATATATATATATATATATATGGAAAGAGGATTGAAATGAATCCGACAGAATGTGGTGGAGATGTGAGGAACAAAAGAACAAAACTCAGACAAACGTGTGTAGGATATATTTCGCTAACGACTGATGATGCCGAGATCAAAGCTCTAGCGAAATATATCCTACACACGTTTGTCTGAGTTTTGTTTTTTTGTTCCTCACATCTCCACCATATATATATATATATTGTGTGTGTGTGTGTGTGTGTGTGTAAAGGGAATGACTTACCGGTAAAAAATATTGGGTTGGTCTCAATATTTGGTTGGTATAAGTTTTACTCGGATAAGTCGGCGTTATAACAAACATGAAGTGCTCAATACGTATGTAGAAAGTATTTAGTATAGTGTGTACAGAAATAACCTACTTGAGTTTCACCATAAGGATCCTCAGGGTTAAATCCACTGAATTAATCAAGATATTTATTAATTACAGTTAACTGCGTGAGTTCATATTGTAATTATGACTGTTGAAAACAGTTGACTGTAATTAATAAATATTTTGATTAATTCAGTGGATTTAACCCTGAAGATCCTTATGGTGAAACTCAAGTGGTTATTTCTGTACAGGCTATAATACTATATATATATATATATATGCGCGTGTGTATATATGTGTGTATGTGTATGTGTGTTTTAATTATATTAACTGATCACTTTAATATTAAATTTTGAAGATTTTGCTCGTATCATATTCAAATTTCAACAAATAATATCTGTTTTGAGATCGAAGCCAATAGGATGTTTGAAAACTTCTGCTTCTTTTAAAGGTACAGATAATTGAATTACCTGATATTACATAAACACAAAATAAATAAATATGTAATCAAACACAGTAAGTAAGATTAGCTTATATGGAAGAATTCTATTTCAAATTTCTTAAATGGAAGAAATAAATTTCAAAATCTTATTTTTCAATCATAGGAAAACAATTTTTTCTTTGGGTTTTTTTTTCTATTTTTTTCTTTCTTATATTTTTTAAATTTTTTGACATTAACATGGGCAATCTAACTTTAATAAAATGGACTCTCCCATGGACCCTAACGTATAATTGATCCTCAAGTCAGTTAAATATATGAAGGCATATTTTATTGGATACTAGAAGCGGCTACCCGGTTGCCTAGATAGAGGTGGAAAGTTAGTCTGCCGATCCACTATTATTGAATTGCTTGTTGGATCATCGCAGGGTGCCCCATTAAAATCCCTCTGTAAAAAGATCTTGCGTTGATCCAGCCTGGTGATGTGTCAGAAAAAAAGGGCACAGAGACTCTGAAAAAGAAAATCAATGTCTCCTATTTAAAATATCAAATACAAAAAAAAATTCTATGCTGTTTTTTTTAAAGTTTTTTTTATGTTCTAAATTATCTTCATAAATATAAATGAAAGCTTCATTAATTTTGCTCAAAAAGCAAGATCTGGTGATAGTGTGTATGTATATACATCTACTTTGTCGTTAATTGTTTTATTTTCATAGTTTCCTCCGGACATACATACACATCAACTGCCCTTTATATATGATGTAATGAATATGTAAATACCTTGGTACCCCCTCACTATAATCTGATTGGACAGTGTTCTATAAATATTCGACACTGGTAGTACAAGCGCCTAAGCCTACCAGCCTTACTCGCCAGACTACACCACGACTGCTCGGAAGACGTAGTGCTATTCGACGCACCAACTACTACTGCGATAATATACCAAATACCAACTTCATAATATATCCCTTAACTCGGATATATCAATATATTTATAGATGAAACATATGGATTTAGAGTCAAGTTTTTATTAACATTTTCATGTTGGTGAGCGAGATCTCACAATGAGGATGAACAATCTATAATAAGTGTTAGAAATCACTGGTGTTGTATCCCGAGTACGTGTACTTTCGACCTTTGTTAGTAGCAAATATATGCACCCTCCGGGTGCAAGTATTAAGTTTTATTGTGAAATATCGTATTAAATTAGAAAGGCTAATGAAACTAAATAAGAATGCAGATAAAAAGATTTGAAACAGAGGGGGATATAATCGAAAAATAGAACTGAAATTTACTCTTCCATCACTCTCGTAGCCTGCCCATTCACATTGTAAACCGCTATTTTGTTGTATATATAAATATAATTGCATGTTGTTAGTATGTAGATAAGGTTAACAGTATTAATAATGTAAAACAATTTTATTAATAATTGAGGTTTAAAGAAAAATAAAATCATTGAGAATGTGACGTTAATAACTAACGGAATTGTGACTTAAGTAATAATATAGTTTCGGTTACAGACAGAAGAACACACAATCTCCATTATAATAAGATTATTATTATTATTATTATTATTATTATTTGTTTTTCCCACCAGCGCAAGCTGATAGCCTTTCACTGGAGTTTGTGGAACAACAAGTCTATGCAGGTCTCCGGGACTCTTCTGAGTATTCTAGCTGATCTCAACAATGCTGTTGTCTGTATGATATTAATTTTACCTCTGATTTTCTCTTCCTCTAGTATCATTTCTAAGATTGTTGGGACCGTTCCACATGCACCAACTACAATTGGTATCACTTTCACTCTCATATTCGGCAGTCTTATTTCAATTCTCAAGCAAGGTCTAGGTATTTGTCTATCTTTTTTTTCTTTGATCTTCGCCCTATGATCTGCTAGAACTGCAAATTATTATTATTATTATTATTATTATTATTATTATTATTATTATTATTATTATACAGAATTCGCTCTCATTTGAGATGTTTCTCTCGCAAACATGAAATGGTTAATAAAAAAAATCAACTCTAAATCATTGTCTGTCATATTTGAAAAGATATGCGTAGCTGAATTTCCGCGTAAATACACACACACACACACACACACACACATATATATATATATATATATATATATATATATATATATATAAAGTTTTTCGTTGTGCCATGTTTTCGGTTATCAAGGGATACCATCTTCAGATATATAAACATCATTAGAATTTGATAATAAGAGTTTAAAATTGAGATTAAAAAGTTTTCTTCCAGACTATTGCTAAGAATTTTCAAAATCTTGCCGACATTAAATGACCCACCGAAGTTGATATGCCGTAAAAGAAAATACACAACGAACAAACAAAGAAATTTCCCGTCTAGCTCAAGTGCTGAACTGGGTGTTGCATGTCACTGTACCAATAGTACTAATATCACAAACCACTTAACCACACAATCCTGTCCGCAAGCATTACGGGTCACACACACACACACACCACCCACAAAAAGGTATGCCCACCGGGGAGGGGGGTTCTAACCCTTTTGTAGAGGTGTATTCGGTGTATTCTGCAGTCTCAGCCAACAAGGGCGGTAACTCATGAGAGTAAAATCAATCTACTAAGAAATTAGGATGCTGCTTTGTTTTGATTACTTTATTTGTTTAACGGCATATCAACTCTGCATGGATTATTTCATGCCGAAATTTAATTCATTTTGATTTTTTGAAATTGTAAACAACCTTTCATTATAATTATTTTTTTAAAAAAATCTCACTTCAGTCTATAATAATCATTTGTTCACACGAGCTCGGTTGGTAGAGTGTTCGGCTCGGAAGCTCAAGGTTCCTGGTTCTCTATCAGCCCTCGCCAACTCATGAGTATGAGTAGCACAGAGATACATATGGTAAAGTGAGGAGCTGATGGTAGGTGTGGCGCTCTACCACAGTCACTAAAAACAATCTCCTTGGTCTTGTGCTAGTGAAAAGAGGATAGACCCCCTCGCTGTCGGACTGATACCTACTTTAAGCCACCCCGCTGACTTTACTGTTTTTTTACTTAAGTATCCCTATCCAATCTATTAATAATGGAGTTTCGGTTCCGGTTTTTGTCTGTAACAAAAACTACGTCACTACTTACGTCACATTACCCCAAATCGTCATAACATAAAATAAATACATTCAAAATTTGAACATGCAGCATTAGACAGTCCTCATTGTT
>CM042166.1:2841343-2863843 GCA_023376005.1 Doryteuthis pealeii
TACTCTCGGTCCTGCAAGTAAAGAAAAACTAAAATCAAATATAAAGATATTCTGTGTGAATGCAAAGGAATACTTCTTGCAAGTTGCTCCAAATTAAATTATTGTCTTTATTTTGTGCTAAATTTGAAGCTGTGTTTTTGGTGATTAAAATAAAAAGGAAAAAAATCCTTTTACTTTGGAGATGCTATTTTATCTCAGAGTATTTTGGTTATTCACAGAAACGTAACAATTAGTTATTATTATTATTTTCTTTTTAAATTTAGGATTCAATTTCTGGTCCAAAATTTGGTTCAGTCAGAAAAAAATGATTGTTTGGTGTTTCAGTTTTTTGGGTTTTTTTAATTATAAACCATTAAATATGTAGATGGTTACCACAAAATCTGGGCACATATAAACGCACGCATACGCTTACACGCAAATACACACACACACACACACACATATATCTGTGTGTGTGTTTTTGTATGTGTGTATATGAACTGCATGTATGTGTACATATATGTGTGTATATATATATATGTGTGTGTGTGTGTGCATATATATATATATATATATATATGTGTGTGGTGGGGTGAAACTTTGAATGACCACAAAGTGTTTTAAAAGGAAATGTTTTTACTTTTGGGGATTTTAATTCTGATTTATCTCCAGGCCAAAGATCACGGTTATGTATTGTTAATGACTGCAAGTCTCGTATACGTACACACCCACACACATGCGCGCGCACTGACACACACAGACACACACACACACATACATACACACACACACTCATAAATATATATTTATTTATATATCAAAGAAAAGGATTAAATACCGGTTATATCAACAGTTATAAATTTATTTGCACCAATATCAATCGGCTTCGTTAGACTCTGATTAGGTTGGTAGTTTTGTTTTACGGCATACTAACACGTTTTCAGTCCTTTAATGCCGAATGAAGTAATTTTGATATTTTTTCTTACAGCACTTGCTGTTGCTTAAATGATCACCTTGACTGTAAACCCAAAAAAAGGGGGTCGTTCATTACCCGCAATTCATTATGAAAACACATTTTTGTGTATACAATTAGGTGTCTTTCATTACTTGAACACACACACACACACACACACACACACTCACACAGATATATATATATGTGTCAGAGTCACAAAGCACACACACACACACACACACACACACACACACATATATATATAATATATATAATATATATATATATATATATATATTATATTATATATGCTTTGTGACTCTGACAATAAGAGTACACATTGAGGTCTGCAACTACGACACTTTAAAAACACTTCTATGTTGCAAAGAAGATTTCTTCTCCGGATTTGGATTATACACACACACACACACACACACACACACATATATATATATATATATATATATATATATATATATATATATATAGTCTTGTAAAACATCGTCGAGATTCATCGAAGCAGGACAAATGGTGATGTTACACCAGTATCCTTACAGATTTCGGGTTTTGCAACATTATATCAGTACCACTGGTAGACCAGGCATGTTATCATTTTTAATTTTGAGGACGCCATCAGTGATATAAATTCTTGGTTCCACGGGGAGTTTCTGGTCTTACAACATCATACTCCCCTCACCAGGCGGACCCTATCAGAGAAGATCAAACCCTGATATATATATATATATCCCACACGAGAAGGATGTGTCACAAAGTCAATTTCTTAAGCGGTGTTTTAACAGGTTTTAATTCAGAGTTTTCTTTCTTGTAGACTGTTTACATAGCCAAGGCTAAAGAGTCCAGTTTGCTTTACTATTTACCTATAGCTGAAAGGGAAAGTAGCTGGATGCATACCTTTCCCAAGGGTATTAGAGCTATGTGAAATGCAAACAGTCTCGTCCTGGATTTGAACTCAGGCCGACGAGTCCATTTCCTACGACATTAACCATTACACCAAGCACCTCTTACGTACACATGGGCTGAGCTTTTGCGATTGGATTTGACTTGGCATATCGTAGAACGAATTAAGAATATGAAGACAAATAAATAAATAAATAAAAAAATGTTATGTTTCTCTAGCAAACGAAATGTAATTACTTTCGTTGTCAGCACAGTCTCTACCAACTGAGCATGTTACTCTCACTTCCAGACACTCCCAAACACAGCAGTCGTCAAATTTCACTTCTGGTCTAACAAACTTACTTTTTTCTCTCTCTCCCAGTATCAGTCACTCTCCTTTTTTTATTATCGCTCGGCCACGCTTTATGCAAATTTTCACTGGTCTCATCTGGGTCTCTGCCAACAATATTTCAGCTACGAGGAGGTAGCGAGTTCAAATATACGTGGCCACTCGCCACACTCCAACCCTTTTCACAGGCCAAACATATCTGACGTGTTTTGTTTGTGGAGGCTGGGAATCCGCTCGTTCACAGCTCTGCCCATCAATTTTGCCACAGTTTCTTAAACAATTATCTCCTTAGCTGGTCATGTTAACATCTAGCAACCATTTCATTAAGTCCAAACTATATTCTTCATGTTGCTCTTATGACAAGCAAACAACGAACCCTAGCAGAGAATGACTAGACCATGAACCGCATAAGTTGACATCGTTGATCACAGGGGCCATCTCACCAGGCAACACTTGCACCCTCGATTTAAAGGGGCAGGGCTGGGTTTATTGCTCGGTGCCTGAGACGCCCAATTGTGTGGAAATGCCAACGGGATCAACGCATTTTTGCACCCGCCTCCCATGCCCTTCCATTCGTGAGTGGTCCCACATTAATAGGGCCTTGTGCCTAACCTGTACACGTGAGGTACATGGTAAATATAAATATCTATCCGGCAATTTATATCGAACTCAGAAACATCGGCATTTTCATAATACATAACACGAATCATTTACATAAGTAAATTTTAAGCACTGCTCAGCCCACTGCTGTGACCATAGTTTTTTTTGGTAAGTGGACGTTCTCGGGTTCGCATCGGCATATCCTCTCTTGTATACACAGTACATCACACGTTGTCTTTTATTATATTATTATAAAAAATCCCGAAGTAAATAAGATTGTATACTTATTTGCTTGGTGGATTTAAGGGTAAATGCGATATATATATATATATATATATATATATATTATATATATATATATTGCATAGAAGTAATTTTATGAGTCCGTTTGATGAATGCATAAAACCTGGGTCACAAAATTACTTCCATGCTATATATATATATATATATATATATTATATATATATATATATAAGATGTGTCACTGATATTGACCACTCTACTAATAATACCGCAATGATAAAAGGGTATGCATAGAAAAGAGTGTTCAATACTATAATACCAGAGCAGGTATAAAAATGATAGAATTTTGGATACTATATTTCTGTTACACAAGTTTTATACATATAACACAATCCTCGGACACTAGTGAAAATAAAACAATTCTTGAAAAGATTTATAAAACGTGAAAAATGCAATTAAAGTTAGCCGGCATTTCATCCCTTCTTTTTTTTACTTCCTCTATACTAAAATCCTCTTAAATTCATCTTTTAATATAGTATATGTTATATAGCAAGGTCACATGAGTATTAGGAGGAGAGTCCGTCGTCTAAGTACTTCAAGTGAGTTCTGCACAGAGTAATATGTGTGTTCTTAAATAGTGTTACATAATTATTAGATTTCTAACACTTATGTACCATTAGTGTAGAAACCAAAATGGCTGTTATAATTTGCAGTCGGCGGCCTTGAAGGATTGAATGACTCGGCTTGACCTCAGTCTGATCCTCCTTCAGGGAGATACCATCAGAATCGGTGGAGAAGACCATCTTCCGGTTTAGATTAGATAGAGAGTTTAGTTCAGTATCGGCCAAACCACGAAGGTGGTAAGTCGTGTTAAGTGCATGGCCGACTCAATCTGCGCAGGTAGTCTGGTGGGGATTTCGGAATAAAATATGATCTAAAGTAAATCGAAGTCTTGGGTTATTATCTAAAAACTACCAATGACACAGGGCTTCTGATAAAGAAAAATCCCCAATGGAAGATCACACACAAAGTCCCCAAGATGAAGTCCAGACGCTAGAAGAAGAACGTAAGATGAGCAGAAGAATAATAGAAGTAAAGAGAGTATACAACAATAGTGGCTAGAACCATCGACACTGTTAAAGTACGAGGGAGATGGGTTATTCCATTATATCAGTATAGAACTGTGCTATGTGTCCTCCATGTCCTCAGATGTTAGGAAATCGGAATCGCTGTTAGGTTTGCTAAGTATAGAGGTTGCTGTACTTAAGTAAAATGTTTTTATTTTTTTCTTTAGCTTAATCTATTTTTAATTTTCAAATGGCAATGTCTCTTCTAGTCCAGACATCAGTTTATACGTCTAGACAACATCTTATTACAGGTGAATCCCTGATATGCAGAAGTCTTTAATTGAATTTGAAGATTATAGGATTTTTAGAAAAATCAATTAATGGAAGAACGAAAAAAAGAAAGAGTGAGTGTAAGAATGAACACAACGATTAAAAGAAAGAAAAATGGAAAGAAAGAAAGGGTTTAAGTAAGACCTACAATAAGAATTCAACCAAAGATTGAAAGAAAGCATAGTGAAAAAAAGAAAGAAACGTACATTTGATGCTTAAAAGAAAGAAAGAAAGAAAGAAAGAAAGAAAGAAAGAAAGAAAGGAACAACGGATACATCCAATGGTTGAGAGAAACAAAACAATGAGTGAAATAAAGAACGAAAGAAAGAAAGAAAGAAACTTACATTTGACAATTGAAAGTAAGAAACCCAAGAGTAAAGAAAGAAAGAAAGAAAGAAAGAAAGAAAGAAAGAAAGAATACATCCAACGATTGAAAGAAAGAAATTAACAAAAATTTAATCAAAGAATAAAAGAAAGGAAGAATCAAAGGAAGGATGGATATAGTGGTTGAAAGAAAGAAAGAAAGAAAGAAAGAAAGAAAGAAAGAATACATCCAATGATTGAAAGAAAGAAAGAAAGAAAGAAAGAAAGAAAGAATACATCCAATGATTGAAGGAAAGCATAATGGAAGGAAATAAAAATGAAAGAAAGAAACGTACATTTAACGATTGAAAAAAAAAGAAAGGATGGATACATCCAATGATTTAGAGAAAGAAAGAAAGAAAGAAAGAAAGAAAGAAAAATACATCTAACGATTGAAAGAAAAAAGAAAGAAAAAGTGAATGAAAGAACAAAAGAAAGAAAAATAAAAGAAATGGCGAATCCAGCGATTGTGAGAAAGAAAGCATAAAAAGAAAATAAAGAACGAACGAACGAACGAACGAAGAAGAAAGAAAGAAGGAACGGATACATCCATTGATTGAAAGAAACATTTTTTAAATCTTGAAAAGTATTGATATTTCTATCACACCTCAGATTAAAATTTTAAAAATCAAATTCCACCTCTTGTAAGATTAGCTTAAGGGTGAATTGAATATATTGCAAGATTGATGTGGGAGAAAATTAATGGAGGAAGAGAAGAGGGAAAAATAATTCAGATGAGAACGAGGGAGAAACAGAGGGTAAGAGAGGGAGAGAAAGAGATAGAAGGAAAAAGAAAGTGAGAGGAGGGATGGGAGATTGGAGAGAGAGATAAATCGAGTAGAACACGAATGAAAGAAATGGGAGAATATAGAAAATGGAAGAGAGAGAAATGAAGTATAGTGCAATAACTGAGGAAAAGATAAAGCAAACAGGTAGGATGGGAGACAGAGAGACAGAGAGACAGAGAGAGAGAGTGGTAAATGGGGTGAATATGATGAAAGAGAGATGAATGAAAGACACGGAATATATATATATATATATATATATATATATATATATATATATATATATATATATATATATATATATATATATATATATATATATAATATATATATATATATATATATATATGAATTTAACATTTGAAAAAACAATTAGTAATTATTATCTGCTGACAGAATCTTTTCGACGCCTTAGTAGAAGGGTCATCATCAACGAGGAAAAAAAATTTATGAAAGGAAGAAGGGATAAAAAAACCGTTGGAAGAGAATAGGGGTACAAACACACGCTGGAATGCTTGAATTTTTAAAAATGCGCATACGGTTTCAAAAATAAATTAAATTTTATTTTTAAAAATCAGAAGCATTTTTAATCCAAAAATAAACTGAAAAAGAGTTTGGTGTAAATATATAAAAAATTGCTCGTTGATGATGACCCTTCTACTAAGGCGTCGAAACAGATTCTGTCAGCAGATAATAATTACTAATTGTTTTTTCAAAATGTTAAATTCATTCTGTCGGATTAATTTCCATTTATTTACACACACACATATATATATATATATATATATTATATATATATATATATATATATATATATATATATATAGAGAGAGTTTCATAATTTGGTTGAAGTATTGTGTATATATTGATTTTGATGGCATGACAACATACGCACACGTACAAATAAAAAAAACCCGCATTCACGTAAACATGCAACACGAGAATACAGTTATAAAAAATACCATCTGAAATATTTTCAAAAGAAAAATTAATTTAACTAGAAATGCCATAACAAGACGACTTCAGTTCCAGTGATCTTCTGAAAAAGAGATTTTATCTCGAAATATCAAGAATAAATTACAGGTTAACACACAACACCATTGTTACCTTAATATTTTTTCTTTACACCTGCATTGTGATAGCCTTCCAAATCAACCTCCAAACTAATATATATATATATATATATATATATATATGATTTTATATGAAAATGGTGACTTACCGGTGAAATTGGTCACAGTGGTTAGTTGATGCAAGTTTCACAATGACAAGACAGTGATATAACAAATATAAAGTGCTCAATACGTGAGTGGAGCAAATTTATTATAATGGTATACACAGGAATAATCTACTCGAGTTTCACCATAAGGATCTTCAGAGTTAAATCCACTGAATTAATCAAGATATTGATTAATTACAGCCGATTGCACGCGTGTATTTTGTGGCTATGAGGGTTAGTGACAGACTCGCAGTTAATGAACGCTGGGTTTGAAATTTTGATAATGAACGGAGGTGATATTTTTTCCAAAGGATCAAATATAAACATTATGAGAAATCCTCTTTATATTATTACTTTAATAATTTATAAGAATTATAAGAATTATCGATACGATTATTATGTTTAGTTCAACTAAATATGATTTTGCAAAAGTTTTAATTATTTTAAAAATTAATAGAATGTGTGTATATACACATATGAGGGTGTATTTATTCATTTAAATGGCCTTATTATTAATTAACTAATAATTCATAAATTAATTATTATTATTATTTATTGCTTAATGTGATGAAACATAAGATTTTTTGATATGCACTTTGGGTTTTTTTTCTTGTAAAAGGCTACGTATATATATATATATACACACATATACAGTTGTATATACATATAGTTGTAATACATACAAAAATACGGAGAAGTAGAGGCGGTAAAAAAACGTCCGCCCAGAATAGCCGGCTGGTCTCAACTGCACTTGAGTGAATTCAACTTTCCCAGAGTCATCATATTACGTGACTCTCTCGATCAATAATAGTTCAGCCCCAGACGAACCTTGGGTTAAGACCTATCGATCAAGCTTTCAATGATTTTTTCACTCATTACCGTTATTTTCAAACTAACCTACACTACTTGCTAAAAATTACCGGTTCTGTCTATGCATCATGCAACAGTATATTTAAAAAACAAATTCCAACTTACAACAGGTACTTTTACTAGTATAAATATTTATTTTAAAAGTTTATTTGTTGGCTTGGCTGAAGGAAATAAGTTTTATTTTATTTTATTTTATTTTTTATTTTTTTGTTTTGTTTTATTTTTATTTTTTTAATTATAGCTTTTCATTGAGATTTTGTTTAACAGTTGATCTTTCATCTCTTATGATCGTAAAAGTTATTAATTACATTGCAAACCATTCATAGAAGTTATGTAATTAATAATTCGGAAAGAGAAAAAGAAAAGGCTGATAGTTACAAATTTCAATTATCCAAACGTTTGTTCTTTTTTTCTAAGGTTTACAAAAGTTCTATCTCTTTGACAAATGTTGTTTTCTTCCAAGTCGTCTAGGTGACTGTTTAATCATGATATTACACAACTTCTAGACTGAATGATGATAGTTTTAAGTAGCAGAATAAGTTGAACTTGAATACTAGAACTACAAAATGGTTTTACCTGTAAATACTAGCGGAAGTATCCAGCTAAGCCGGGTAAACAATTAAGGTCACTACTGGTTGTAATTGTTGAGTTAGAACACTGATTGTTTAGAGCAATACTAATTAGGTAGCATTGAAGAGTTTTGTGAGTGAGCAGACAAGTTATGCCCCTGTAATAATTGGTAGTTTGGAAAGGGTGAATGAAAAATCATTACAAATTTCAAACGTTTGTCCTTTTTTCTAGGGTCTACAAAGTTTGTTTTCTTCCAATTCGTCTATGTGACCGTTTAATCAGGATATTACATAACTTCTTGACTGAATGATGATAGTTTTAAGTAGTTGAATAATTTGAACTTGAATCACTAGAACTAAAAAATGGTTTCACCTATATATACTAGCGGAATTACCCAGCTACGCCAGGTAAACAATTAAGTTGTAATTGTTGAGTTAGACCATTTTGTAATTAATTGTTTGTAGTAATTCTAATTAGGAAACATTGATGAGGTTTGGGTTTGGTTTGGTTTGCTGACAAAGTTTTGAAATGAATTTAAACATATTTTTCTATTTAATCCATAGATGGGCCTCTTAGAGGTACTACCACTCCAGGTCAGAGTTGACCAGGGAGTAATGGTGATGAAGGGTTTCTCCACATTCCCCAGGCCTCCAGAACTGGAACCTCGCCATCAGATAGTTTAACGTCATTCACAGGACATGAAGACCATCAGCCACCGCCTTCTAGCACCCATATGATAAAAAGGGTTTGAACTTGCCATAGAAGAAGATTTTGGGAGACGAGTACCCTTTCATTGCCATTGTTGAGAATTTTGCTATATATATATATATATATATATATATATATATATATATATATATATATATACCAACCCCTCCGCACGAGCAGGATGCGACACAAGGTCAATTTCTTAAGCGGAATTTAACAGATTTGAATTCAAAGTTTTCCTTCTCCTAGACTGGTTGCCTAACCAAGGTTAAAGAGCCCAGTCTGCCCTACTATTTGCCCATAGCTGGAGGGAGAGTATGATTCATAACTTTCCCAAGGGTATCAGCGCTAAGTGAAATGCAATTACCCCGTCCAGGATTTGAACTCGGGGCGACGAGTCCATTTCCTATGACTTTAACCATTACACCACGCGCTTCCTACTCCACACACCCTCAAGCTCCAAGATATGAACTTGACCATTAGATGCAGTTTATCATCATACCAAAGGTTTTCTATGAACTGGTATGCTAATTTCTGAGGCTTACCATCAGTATGGAAATGTTCACGTCTTGTTTAAAACACATCAACTCTGTTTCATCTTTCTATAGATAGATATACATTTTTGTCACGTTGAAAAGGAAGGAATTATAGGCCATTCTTTATGACTGATCAGTTTAAAATCTGACTATTGAGTGAAGATCAACAATGTAATCCTACTTTTAAATTCTTATCACAGAATTTTAAGTTTCAGAATATTAAGTTTAACTTGGACATTTCAAAAAAGTTTTTATATTTTTCAACTAAACTACATCTGAGTAGCATTTTTCTAATACATACATCTTATTATAATGGAGATTGTGTGATTTTCTGTCTGTAACCGAAACTATATTACTACTCAAGTCACAATTCCCTTAATTATTTACGTCAAATTCTCCATGATTTCATTCTTTTAAACCTTCAGTTATTAATAAAAATTGTTTTACATTATTAATACTGTTGACCATATCTACGTACTAATAACATGCAATTGTATTTATATATACAACAAAATAGCGGTTTACAGTTTGAACGAGAAGGCTAATTTGCATATTGATATTTAAAATTGTATTTTAATAAATATGTGCTTGGTATTATTGATTTCTAATTGTTTGGTTTTATCTTAAGAAATATAAACAAAAATCTCGTGGATAAATCTTAAAAGAAATTTATTTACAAGAAGAATTAACTGTAATATTATCCTTTACTTCCTATTTTAACTAAATAGTTAAATTAGGAAAATTTACCAATGAAAGAGGGGAGTAATGGAAAATGATGGAATAGTTAGTTTCAAAGTTGTTCTATTTTTCGATTATACCCTCCCCCTCTGTTCCAAATCTTTTTATCTGCATTCTTAGTCAGTTTCATTAGCCTTTCTAATTTAATATGATATTTTATTATATCAAAACTTAAATACTTGCACCCGGAGGGTGCATATATTTGCTAGTATATATTAAACAGAAACTCCAACTACTAGAAGCTTTATACATCAAACAATACAAACCATTCTTAAATAAGATTCATTTTGAATCAGTAGTTACATTTTAAAATTCCTATACACTTTTCCTACCAATTCTCCTCCTTCCAGTCTCCAAACCCCTTAATCTAATTTCTACGAGTTTCCCTCCAAATAGTTATTTTCTTTTCACCTAAAAAGGGGAGTGAAAAAAGACCTTATAGATTGATAATATTCAAAATATAGAATATTATCAATCTATGTTCTTCTTTCCCTCCCCCTTTTAGGTGAAAAGAAAAGAAATTGTCCTTTTCTTTTATTTTTATTTTCCTTACTCGTCCCATTTACCTGTTTTATCTATTATCCTCGATATTTAGCTCTATTGAGCGAGGATCGAAACTAGTCAGCATGCAACTCGTTTTTATTTTCCTTTTACCCCCCCCCTTCTATTGTAAAATACATACAATTTTTTTCATACAATGAATCTTTTAGGAGGTCTTTTAAAGCACTAATAAAATTCTGTGCACACCCCAAAATTTTATATATATATATATATATATATATATATATATATATATATATATATATAAGTGTATTTAGGCATCATTTTTTTCTTTTATACAGGTTTCGTTGAATTGAACAGACAATTCCTGTCTGACAAGTCTTTCGTTGATCCGTTCTAATCTTCGGGCCATCCTTCTGGTGTCAGGGTGGAACTGGTATACCAGTCCACCGAATGTTTCGTCACTAGCGCTTTCGGCAATACACTTTGCCATCCTCAGGTGGGAAACGATGGAATAGTTTTCATGTCTCGTTTTTAACGAGAATAAGTAGAAGCAAGGAATTAGTGGGAGGTAATATCAATTGCTAGTGGGAGGTTTTTCGAATAGTAGTAGTTTGAACAAAGCAGTGGTGATTTTTTGGAGGGTGGGGCACAGGTTGTGATAAGGGGGGGATAATGGAAGTAATGTAGGCGGAAAATTATAAGCATTTTAGGATATGTTGACTTACTTCAAAGTTTATTTTGTTTAGGGTAGGTTTTTTTGTTTTATATATAAAGCTTCAATTATTTGAAGTTTTTGTTTGTTTTTGTTCTCTATATAGTGTGTGTGTATTTTCAGTTAGAATTTTGCGGTAGGTAGAGGGTGGGGGGGGGCATGAATGTGTTTTAAGATGTTGATTAATGGAGCTGGAATCTGATAAGTGTAGGGTTAATCTACGTGATAATGTAGTCGTCGTGTGGCCAATATATGTATTATTGATTTTGGAGAGACAGTCTCCTACGTTACATTTAAATTCATACACGATATTGGTCTCATTAAGACAGGTAGTTTTGGGGGAGGTGTTGTTGCAGGTGACCAGATTTGTAGTTTTGAATTTTTTGTAATAAATGACTAAATTGATTTTTCCGTTAGTGTCAGTGGAAGAGATATTGTTACGTATTAATTTTTTTGCTTCTACTCGTTCTCGTTAAAAACGAGACATGAAAACTATTCCATCGTTTCCCACCTGAGGATGGCAAAGTGTATTGCCGAAAGCGCTAGTGTTGAAACATTTGGTGGACTGTTATACCAGTTCCACCCTGACACCAGAAGGATGGCCCGATGATTAGAACGGATCAATGAAAGATTTGTCAGACAGGAATTGTCTGTTCAATTCAACGAAACCTATATATATATATTATATATATATATATATATATATATATATATGTGTGTGGTGTGTGTGTGTGTGTGTGTGTGTGTGTGTGTGTGTGTGTGTGTGTGTGTGTGTGTGTGCACGTGTGTCCGTGTGTCTAAATGATACATATAGTATGTTTAATTAGAGAAGCATCAATATGACTCATTTTTAAACATACCTTTAGTATATGTATCATTTAGAAGATGATAACATTTTTAGCATCCAACAATAACGTTATCTAAATTTAATTCAATAAATCTCTGTGCCTCTACAGGCTTTTTTTTTTTAAGAAAACTAATGTTTTATTCATTTCTTACTAAATAAATACAAGTTTCCATACTTTTTGGAACGCCCTCTGTGTGTGAGACTTAAAAGATCTAATAATCTGTCTGAGTAGAATTTCCAGAAATTCCCTGATCAAAAAATTATATTAGATTCCATAGATCATTACCATGTTCACCAGACTAACAAATATCTTCCAAAAAATGTTATTAAGATTTTATATATTAATTTAAAATCAGACAGAAGTTGAGTTAACTCCCTTTAGGGTACGAAAGTTATATACAGTATTATGATAATCCAATATGTGGAATGAGAATTTTCTAATGAATAACAAGATTTCTTATATTCATTTTATTTTCATGGGACAATCTGATCACTCTAAAAAAAGTTATAATTCTTCCAAGTTGTAGACGTGTTAGTGCTACTGTATGGCTGCACCACTTAGGCTCTAGGAATATATATTGCGAGTTTGAAAAACTGGGTTCAAAAGAAATGGCCAAAGATGAAGATTAATTGAAGGTATGGGTAACGTTGCATATAAACATAAAATCTTAAAGAGGCTTCAAATGAATTAAATGAATCTTGAAGCAAGTGTTGAATTTTTACAGCCGTTATAATTAATTGACGAATTCAATAATTCTAAAAATTAATGTGGAAGCTTACAGCGCAACTTATAGCCAAATAAAATACAAATACTGTGACAGAGAACACAAGAACAACCGAAAAAAATGTCTGTCCAGAGGAAAATTATGCTTTTATTGTAAAAAAAAAAGAAATCACTTCTAAACTGAATATAAGAATATAAGAAGGGTAGAAAAACAAGCCCTCCTACCGAAAATACGAAAGTATGTTCGTAAATATTCTTTACTGGCTTGAACAAATCCTGGAAGCAGAAACCCACAAAAGAGCCGCTGTACGGCCACTTACCTCCTATCACACAAACCATCCAAGTAAGACAGGCTGGACATTATTGGAGAATTAAGGACAAACTCATAAGTGACTTTCTGTTTGATCCTACACATAGACACTCGAGAGTGGGTCGGCCAACAAAAACCTACATCGATCAGCTAAGAGCGGATATTGGAGGCTGTACAGAGGATATCCCATCAGCGATGACCGAATGGGACGGTTGGCGAGAAAGTGTGATGAAGATCCGTGCTGTTGGCACGTCTTGATGATGATGATTTTATTTATCTTTTCTTTTTTTCTTTTTTTTTTCTTTTTGTTCCAACCTGTTTTCTGTCTGTTATCATTTTTTAATTTAGTGCTGATTTTTTTTTTCTCACTGAAAAGGTGAAAGGAAATTCGAGTATTGGTTTTCAGAATTAATTAGCTTACCTGCATAAATTAATCTATTTGTTTTAATCTTCGCAAAAATTAATTCTATTTTTAGATAGTTGCATTGATTAACAATATGTTTAATGTGACAATTTGAAATTTTCTTGTAAATTTCATGTGCATTATTCACAAATTATGAAACAATGAATTTGAAAGAAAGTGCAGTTATATCGACAACTGAATCTTATTTTAGTGTAACGTTGGTATAAAGTTATACATACTTTGGATACAAATAACTCCGACAAAGGTTAATAGACAAACATTTAATACATACAGCACATGGATAACAGTTGGTATAACGTTCATAGTAAAGAGTACATATAAAAAGAGGTACACAAATACAGATAGACACATTCATGAATGATACTGATATACAATAAAAGGCACAGACATGAGACTAGGAATAGTCCATGCTGTGAGGACTTACAGTAATGTAAGGGGGCGGAGCCCCACGAGAGGGTTTAAATAGAATCTACCCCATGTGGCTCGTAGTTGCTGAAAACAGGAAAAGAGAGCGAAAGTGTTTGAAACCGGCGCTTAAATACTGGTGCCCTAGCGGGCATCATCAAACTAAAAGGGGCAGACAACTCCACCCGCGAATACAAACAAACGCTACATTAGTATCAGACAATACCAAACAAACAATAGTCAAATATATTTAGCCTTTAATATATTATGTACAACGAATTTCTTAGTGATGTATGATACAAATTGCAGGATTTTAAATGCACTAATAACATGGGCTGTTTTTAGGCAAATCTAACTCAGATTTGCATAGAGACTTCATCAATAAATAAGTTTTATTCTCTGTATTAAGGATTTTAACTACAAATTAAATACTCATTGATAAACTTGCGCAATTTCTGAGGGTATTGCGACGTAAGCAGTGACATAGTGTCGATAACAGATAGACAGACAGACAGAGAGACAGACACCGAATCTCCATTATAAGATTTAAATCATAGTTAGGGCTGCCTTTTATTACTAAATAGGCTACGACGAATGCAGAAGAAATGGTTTAATTTTTTTATAATTTAAAATTCAAGTTGTTGGATTACTTGCTATATATAAGCCGTGCTGCAATCTACCACTTGAATTTATAGACTAAGCGTAGTCACATGGTTTAAACCTCAGCCAATCAACAGCCCGAATACGTGGCTTGTTAACTATTTAATCGCTGATACTGAGAGACGTCCATTTGAAATCATTGACGAAGGGCCTGCAAGACTGAGGAGCACCAAGGAACAACCAAAGGATTCATTACTAAGAATCGCGCCCTGCTTAGCACAAAGGATCTCCGCTGGACAGCGCTCTGTTTGAAGCCTAAAGGATGGCCACAAAAATCGTAATACAAGTTAAAATTCTTGGTGATATATTCCAAAGTTGATAGTAAAATGAAAGATTTTCAACATTTCAAAAGGTGAGTATAAAATTCTGAAGAAAGTGCTTCATTTGTTTAATGGCATATCAACTCTTGTGAGTTATTTAATGCCAAAGTTTGATTTTTTTGTATATATTATTTTTAAATCAATGTAGATAAATATTTCTGTTCATGATATAATCCTGTTTGAATCTTTTTAATTGTTATCTGCTTTCTCTCAATATTAGAAATAAAACAGGAAGCTGAAAACTGAGCAGTTGTGTAATAACCATTAAAAATCTTAAAGAAATGTATTTTTATCTAGACAGAAACAAAAGCTATTCTCTGTCTGTCTGTCTGTCTGTCTGTCTGTCTGTCTGTCTCTCTCTCTCTCTCTCTCTCTCTCAACACACACACACACACACACACACACACCACACGCACATCTCTCTCTCTCTCTCTCTCTCTCTCTCTCTCTCTCTCTCTCTCTCTCTCTCTCTCTCTTACACAAACAGACACACACACACACACACAAGTTACTAATTATTTCTCCTAACCATATGTTCCCATTATGTCGATAAACTCTACCGGATCAGATGGAGAGAAACACGTGTCATCTATTGCAGAACATCTCTTATGTTTGCTATGTCTAACAGATGAGATGTGCCAATTTCCTGCTCTTCCTAGGGTTAAATTAAAAGCTTGGACTGAATAATCATACTCTAATTCGCTCTGAACCCAATAGTGGATCTATTTATTTTGTACTATTAATTTCTTTCATTCGGGAGGGGTTAAACCCATCACGTAGTGGCTAACGTGCTGAAGAGAGATTTCGAACTCCTGTCGCACTATAGCATTCCTTTCGGACTAATACCCTTACAAAAGTATAATGGTCTCCTTCTCCAGCTATTTGTAAAATAGGAACACTACTGGTCTTCTACGAGGAATGTATTGGCATTAAATAACCCACGAAGGTTGATATGTCATCAAACAATGAAACCAAACTAAATCAAACCAAATTAACAGATCACATTTCATCATTTGACACGCTTAATTTCGCTGGGATCGTTAGCTGTGTACTGTGGCCGAGGCGATATAGTGTTTCACTATGCCTGCTGAGGTCGCGGTTTCGATTACTGTCGGAGGGAAATCGTTAGTATATATCGCTGATGAGACTTAATAAAGTCGAAAGAGTCTGTACGATATTCTACACACCGAGCGATCCTTTGCCGGGATTACACTTGTCAAGTTCATTTTCTATAAGAAAAAGTATCGAATTTTATGCGATACATGCGTTGTAAGTGCCTTCAATATAAATTATATATATATATATATATATGGAAATCACGATTTAGTGGTTAATGTGGTGGACTGTGTCATCGTAGTAAGCGATTTCGAACCCCAGCGCTATTACTACAAATAAAAATTAAAAAGTAAAGTCGACAGAGTGGCCTAAAGTCGGTATCAGCCATACAGTGAGGGATTCTATCCCCTTTTAAGTAACGCTAGACCAAGGAGATTGTTTTGGCATCTGAGGTGGAGCGCCATACCTACCATTAGCTCCTCTACCGCACAGATCCCTGTACTACTCATACACTGAGTGGGCGAGGGCCGGTATTGAACCCGGAACATTGAGGTTTCTAGTCCGACGCTCTACCGACTGAGCTCTACCGGCCCCTTTCTTACAAATACCCATAGGAAAGGTATGAACGCCTTAATCTCCGCGGGAAATTATTGAATTTGTGCATATTTACCACCACCACCCCACCCCGCACGAGTAGGATGTGTGATACAAGGTCAATTTCTTAAGCGGAGTTTAACAGGTTTTAATTCAGAGTTTTCTTTCTCCGAGATTAGTTACCTAAGCAAGTTTAAAGAACAAGATTGTCCTAATATCTACCTATAGAAATGTTAACATTATCTAAAATGACCTGTATTAGCTGTATGCAAAAATTCACAGCACTCTTTGAAATCTAGAGACTGAATACACAGCTTATCACCGGAAAGTATTTTTATGTATTAGCTTATATATAATCTGCTTCCTTCATTCTCCAAAACAAAATATACATGGTGGTTACAAGTCATACCACTAACCACAGATCCATCATTGATTTTAATGGCATGACAACCTGTTGAGGTTTATTTTATGCCTAGAGGTTAGAGAATCACATTCACTTTTTGTGTAGTAGTTTCCTATTTTTTTTTTTTTGTATTTTTCTTGTGTTTTTTTTTTTTGGGGTTTTTTTTGCACATGGTCATATCAAATAAGAATCATTTTCAAATAGGTTTGACCCATAGATAGGACTCTCACATTTGTGATTGATTTTGATCCATGATGGTGGGAATATGTTTGGATTTATATCTTTCCCAAGTGTATTAGCGCTATGTGAAATACAAACGGCTTCGGACGAGGTTTGAACTCGTCTCGCCGTGTCCAGGTGCTATAACGGTAACCATAACAGTAGACGCCTCTACTTACCACTACTGTTCTTCCACAGTTGTGGTTTTGGCATTAAATAACTTCTGAAAGTTGATATTTCACTAAACAAAGAAACTAAATCAAAACCTTTTGTACAGTATTCCAGAAATGTTATACTACCGCTCGCATAATGCCGCTTCTCATTCAATTGGACGCTTTTAGAATTTGAAAAAAAAAATTACAGCCAATTGTATTGGCCGGATTTGGCACCGAATCTGTAGAGGTGTGTGAATTTTGAAGTTGCATATTTTGTCAAGGTCTAAAGATGCTTATTTGCACAATGAACTTGTCTATTCCATGTGTTAAACGTCAAAGATACATTCACGCTTGAGTAAATGTTGATTTCCCTTCAAGAATAAATATTAGAATGATTGCATATAATTAAGTACAGCATATTTTATTGCTTAAGCAAACGAAATAAAAATCAGAATACACAATGGACTGAGATACAAAAGAGTAAATGAAGGTGCGTAGTGGAACATTAACCTTGTCATAGTCATCTTCATCATTGTCATAGTCATCATCATTATCATCAGTCGTGCTGACAACATGGATTTCGATGATCTCTCTCTCTCTCTCTCTCTCTCTCTCTCTCTCTCTCTCTCTCTCTCTCTCTCTCTCTCTCTCTCTCTCTCTTCTTGCGTTTCTGTGCTGCTGGACATCTCAGCAATCATTTTTATATTGACCTGATTCCCTTTCTCTTTGTCTCTATCTTTCTATCTCTCTTCCCTCTCTCTCTCTCTCTCTCTCTCTCTCTCTCTCTCTCTCTCTCTCTCTGTCTCTTCGTCTCTGTCTCTTTGTCTATTTATATCTTTTTTTGTCTTTCTCTTTCTTACACACATACGCACATATATGTACACAGACGCAAGTACTGACACACTATGGCCGCCTCTTTGGTATTTGGAAACCCGTTAACAGAGATGTTATGTGTTTTATTCCTTCTATTTATCTATAGCTTTACTTGTTAGTATATTTATTTATTTGAGAAAAGATCGAAGACTAGAGAAAGAACCTGCTCCCTCGGGACAATTTGGACACCCCCCCCCTACACACACACCAAGTGTTCGCTGTTGCTTTTAGAAACAAAGACAAAGATTTACATATTTTTCAAATGTCTTTATTTAACCATCACGCGCCGAAGAAATAGTCTCATCTTTGAACATTTCTCACCTTCAAAACCTAAGCTAGAACTCCCATTTCAACTTCACCTCCACTCTCATGAAACGAACTGACCAACCAGAGAATAGCGACAGTGAAGGGCCCAATCCCTGTATATCCAGAATTACCGTTATTTTCTAAGACTCACAAGGTTCCTGGTTCGATATACGGCCCTCGCCAACTCAGCGTATTAGTAGCACAGGTGCCTTAAAGTGAGGATCTGCTGTTAGGTGTTGCGCTCCACTTCACACACTAAAATAATCTCCTTGATCTAGCGCTAGTTAAAAGGAGATAGACTCCCTCGCTATATGGCTCATAAAGACATTAAGCCACCCCGACGACTTTACTTTACTCTAACGTAATATAACATGAATCAGTGTACGTTTTGCGATTGGCGTATCCATATCTATGTGCGAAGAGATGGAAGTGAATCCGACGGTATGTAGTATATTAAGAAAAATGAAAAAACACAGTGTTTCGATCTATTAATTAGATCTTCTTCAGGGCATTTGTTGGTTTGTGGAAGTTGATAAAAAAATTCTTATCACAGAATAACGAGAAAAGCAAGCGATATTTCTTGTTTATCAGTCTGTTCAAAATGCCCTGAAGATGATCTAATTGATAGATCGAAACACTGCAGAGTCGGCCAATAAACTTACCACTCAACTTATTTAAACCTGTGTTTTTTTTTTCAATTTTCTTAATATACTACATATCTATGTGTATACAGGAGAACGTTACTTCTGAGCTCGTTCTTACTTTTCCAACAGTGTTCAACCTGTCTTGTTCATCTTCATTGAATAGCTTGTGTGATCGTCACAGAAGCGATGAGAAAATATATATGGAAACCACACCAGGATGCTGCATACGTACTTAGTTGATAAGCCACAAAATAAGGGATGGGAAATGTACGGTTGAAGTGGCATATCCATTTTATAGTCATTTGTCTCTGGGGTGAAGACATCTAGCTATTTTTTTTCATTACGTTTGGGGAATTCTTCGTATCGAGTTAGATGTGAATGGCCAGTGGCTGAGGTATCTTTTAATGATGATAGTGACACCCAAATCTTATTACCAGGTAGGATAATCTAATTTCTTATTGTGTCCAAAATGTCCATATATTAGAAAGGACAGGTGGATAATCAAATAGATACAAATTACAACAACACCTGTCCCATCTTTATCTTCAATAGATCTATCAGGTGTTGTTCCAATTAGTAGCTTTTTCATAATCCATCTGTGGCCCTTCTTATATATATATATATATATATATATATATATATATATATATATATATATATATATATAAAGGAAGGAAGAACTCAATACAGTAATCCCATAATAAATTTATTTCGACGAAAATTGGGGCCCATATAATCTAAGTTGATTTAAACCGGCTCCCAAATTTTTCGTCTCATCAGATGGGTCTCAATTCACTTATGGACAAGCATATCACAAAAAACCCAGAGCTGAATATATATAAATTCAAACAAAAACAAAATAATAAAAAAATAAATAAATAAATAAAATAAAAATAAAAAAAAATTTATATATATTTTTAACAGTGTGGGATTGTAACCATAGAAACAGGAAGTGAATGAAAAATTCTTTTTTTTTTTTTTTTTTTATTTTTTGTTTTGTTTGAATTTATATATATTCAGCTCTTTGGGTTTTTTTGTGATATGCTTGTCCATAAGTGAATTGAGACCCATCTGATGAGACGAAAATTTGGGGAGCCGGTTTAAATCAACTTAGATTTATATGGGCCCAATTTTCGTCGAAAATAAATTTATGGGATCACTGTATTGAGTTCTTCCTTCCTTTATTGATAAATATTGCTCTGTATATAATCTAAAAGGTTATTTTACATTGAGCTCTCTTTAGTGATTTAATGATTCACTGTATTTATACATACTGGATCATCAATATTAGTACAGTGGATCTTTGAAATCACATATAGAATCATCCCTTACTACCAAGTTTTGGATAAATCTCTATATATATATATATATATATATATATATATATATATATATATATATATATATAACAACAGAGACAAAAGATCCGTTGAACAGGAACAATAGTCATTTGATAAAGGGTATCTAACGAACCCGAAAACTTATGATAAAAAATAATAATAAAAAAATAAGTGAATCCAATACTCCATAACATCGAGTTCATTCATTTATTTTTAGATGCTTCGTAATAACGCCCAACTTTTAAAAAAAACATAAAAGAATATATACCGAAAGAAGCATACGGAGACTTCCTAAAATACAACATATATATATATATATATATATATATATATATATATATATATATATATATATCAGGGAACCTGAAATAGATCCGATCGTATGTAAATATATAAAAATTGAAGAAAAAAGGTATTCAGTGGATCGTTTTATTACAGTTAGAAGTATTAACCAACGTTAAAATATTTCGGTTCGTATATCAAACCATCATTAGGGCATAGTTAACATTTGATTTCTGAATAATGTTCAATATAAAAATGGGAAGAAAAAAAGGAGAAAAACGTAGCGTTCTCTATAGCCTTAGTGTTCTATCTAAAAACGTGTTGACCTCATTTTTGTTCGAAATTATTTTTTAATGACGTATCATCATCATCATGTCGCACTGTTGGCACGGATATCCATGACAATCTCTCTCCATCCGTCCCTATCACTCATCATGCTCGGGAGGTCCTCTATGTAGCATCCTGTATCCGTACAGAGCTGATCAATGTACGTCTTTGCTGGTCGGCCCACACTGTCTTGTCCATGTGCTGGCTTCCACAGGAGGACGTCGCTTATGAGTTCGTCCTTGCTTCTCCAGCAGTGTCCCGCGTGTCTTGTCCGTCTTACTCGGATGGTTTGGGTGATATGTGGCAGGTGATCGTACAGCTGTTTTCTCGTAGAGTGTTGTTTCCCCGTCTTGTTTAGGATCACCCGCAGCATTCTTGTGCAGCTCCCATCTAGTTTATTCTCTAGTCGTTTAGTTAGGGTCCAGGTGGTGCAGCCATACAGCAGTACTGACACGACAACGGCCTGGAAGAACTGTCTCTTTAACTTGTCTGTGAGATTGAATTTCCATATGATCGTTAATTTATTTATAGCGGCCTATGCTTTTTCCTATACGTGCATTAACGTCGTTTTCTGTGGAGGAGATGTTACTGCCTAAGTATCTAAATTGTTCTACAGAGTTTAGGAGTTTGCCATCGATGGTTGAGATGTCGCTTTAGTTTTTGAAAGACATGAACTCAGTTTTATCAGAGTTCACGCATAGGCCGACATTTCGTGCTGCCTTTTCTAGGCTGTGTAGTAAGGATTCGGCTTGTGTAGATGTATTTGCGAGTAGGTCATAAGTAATTATGTATATTCATTTATTAAAATTTTGCTCACGTCATTACTCTCACTTTATATTCGTGTAGTATTTATTAAAAATCTTTAAACTATAAATATTAAGCGTAACGTATTCACTACGAACCTACGTGTATTTATAAATAACTAGATAAAGTAAGTATGGATAAAAACAGGGAAAACTAAATAGGGGTACCTTGTAAGTTTTTTAAACTTTGATTTGATTGAATAAGAGGGAATTTCTTTCCTAAAAATATGCATGTATATATTTGTTTCAAATAATCTTATTATAATGGAAATTCATATATATATATATATATATATATACATCTTATTATAATGGAGATTGTGTGTTTTTCTGTCTGTAACCGAAACTATATTACTACTCAAGTCACTTTTCCCTTAGTTATT
>CM042166.1:2868843-2876343 GCA_023376005.1 Doryteuthis pealeii
AAAGAAAGAAAGAAAGACAATTTGAAATGGAAACAGTTCCGATAACTTTAAATATTATATTAGAATAAAACAATCTATATATAAATATATAACGCCGGGCATCTATTTATTGAAATAATGAGGATTGTCTAACGTTGCATGCTCACATTTTGAGTATATTTATTCTATGTTATGACGTTGGATTATGTGTTGGGTAATGTGACGTAAGCAGTGGCGTAATTTTTGTTACAGACAAAAATCGGAAGCGAATCTCCCCATTATTAATAGATATAACTGAAAGAAGAAGAATTGGATGCATACTTTTTGTTAGCACTTTGTAAAATGCTAACAGTTTCGTCCAGGATTTGAACTCAAATCACCGAATCAATATTCTATGACAATAGCCATTAAATCCATCGCCTCCATTGTAAATTATACAAAGAAAGATAAAAATTGTTGGAAAAAAAACGATCGTTTTTCCAACATGATTGATGAATGTGAATGTCACCTGAAGATGGCCGGTGAATAGAGTGGTCAACGGAGTACGATTTAATCTTGTCAGTTCTTTGGATTTCCGAGATTGGTTTTCCCGAAGCCAAATATCTGAATACTTAATGCCGAAACAATTTAAAGAGATGATGTCCAGAGAGAAGCCAAACCAAGATTAATTACCATCAAAAGTTGACCAGTCAGGCTTGAAGCCATCATTAAAACACTTATTTTGGTCACAAGTCTTCACTGTAATTAACGACTTGTCTCTTTCGTCTGATTGGTTGAGGGTAGCAAAAATGGCTGCTGTGCTGCTAATCTGAGAACCAATCAAATTTCAGACAAACGGGGAGAGGGGGAGGGGGTCATTGTTGACTTTTGTTCCCAAGTTAACTTTCCGGTACCCAGAGTAATGATATCAAAACTGACTATTTTCCTTTTATATGGGGTACCGTGGTAAAAAATGTATTGTGGTAGGAAATGAATATGGCTACACGTGTTCTATTCCTGGACGAGGCTGTTTGCATTTCACATAGTTCTAATACTATTGCGAAAGATTTGAATCGAAAACTTCTTCCTCTAGCTATTGGTAAATAGTAGATTTGGTTTGGTTTGGTTTGGTTTGGTTTTACGGCATATCAACCTCAGTGGGTCATTTAATGCCGATAAAGTTTTGAAATAAATCAATTCTTAATGGATAATACAATTTTTTTTATAAATACATTTTTCTATTTAACCCATAGATGGGACCCTTACCGGTTACTACCACTCCAGGTCAGAGTGGATTAGGAAGCAATGGTGATAAAGGGGTGTTCCACATTCCCCAAGCCTCCAGAACTGGAACCTCACCATCAGATAGACTTTAACATCATTCCCAGGACATGTAGACCCTCAGTCATCGCCTTCTAGCACCCATATGATAAAAAGGGGTTGAGGCTTGCCATAAGGGCAATAGGGTTGGGAAAATCATATAGGTGATAGGGCTTGACGTGACCAGTTGATTGATCGGAGGGCCTCTCTGACCGCCCATCTAGCCCAAGATAGGGCCAAAGTGGAGTATTGCAAGTCACGCACTGCTCGTCCACCTGGTTTCTATCCTTAAGCATCACGGGTCACCACTCACGGCCAACAGATGGCCCCATTGGTGGAGTCTTACCCCTCTGCAGAGGTGCAGTCAGTGCATTCTAACGCCCCAGCCAACAGGGCGGGTAAATATTAGAGGAAATTGAGCTCTTAAAACTAGCTTAGACATTCGGTTTAGGGAAATGATTGTACTTAGAAAGTTTATATTTAAATAAATTCAAAATAAATAAGTAAATGTACTCTGTAATCAGCATTTTCATAATTATTTCCCAAGAAAATTATAATTTGAGTAAGTGCATACATAGACTCCATCCTAGTATAAGTGATTGCTATCTTGGGTGTTGCTCTCGTTTTCTACTCTTTTGTTATCTAACATGTAACAGAACGATGTATATTGCATAGGGCCAAATTCGCGTTGTAGTAGTAGTCGTCGTCGTTAGTTATAGTAATAGTCGTTAGTTCAGAAACAACATACTTAAGACTTATAGTCACAAAGGGTTGTTTATTCCTTTCAGGCTCGTAGGTTCTTTTTCAGAGAGAGAGAGAGAGTTGGGGTATAGTATTATCTAAAGTACAGGACATTCTGTTGTCTAATCTCTTCGTTCAGTTGTTGAGGCAGTGGAATACTAACTAAAGTGCTGGACTGTGACATCGTCGCCATCGAGTTCGAATTCCAATCACGTTCACTCGGAATTATAATCTTTGGAAAGGCATACATTTTTCCCAGTACAACAACTGTTCTTTTATAGGGATACGAAAAAATGCCCTGGAAATACTTGGAAACAAATGACGGACACAGTATGCCGGGTGGATTCATGGGTCTTTATTTTTTTCTAGTAGGAACCAGTTCTTCTCGGACTTTGGGGTGATTCTTTTTCTCTCAAAGACGGTGTGGCTTCCCTTTCTCCTTTCTCACAATGTGTGAATCAAACGAACCCTTTTCCTTTCAATAGGATTCTCAGAAGAGTGATTGTAACGATATATGAGGTGTTGGCGTTAGTTGAATGAACTTTGCAGACACAAGGTAAACTGGAACCTGCTCTAGATTAATCAGCCTCTTGGCGATATGACAAGACAAAGAGGACGAAACCCATTTAAAAGCGAAACGCATTTTTATCATGCAGACAATAGTCGAGTAGTCAACCAAATCATTCAGGCAGGATCCCTACTGAAATTATTCCCCGCTCTCCTCGATTTTTACCCGAAGTGTGTTGATCATCTGACGAGACAAAGAGGACGAAACCCACATTAAAGCAACACCCATTTTCATCCAGTAGTCGGTCAGACAACCAAAGCGTTCAAGCTAGCCAGGGTCGCTGCCCCCTCTTTGTCTGTTAACTCGGAGGTAATGCTGACAATAAAATGAAATTCACTATAATTTGTCGTCTAAAATCTTTTCTTCGCAAGTGTGTTTTTTTAGACGAAGTCGGCTGTTTCAACTGATTCCGTGTTAATTGCTGTTTTCATCGTGGTGCCAAATAATTCATGCCTTATTCTAATTAACCTATCGATGAAGACCTTTTTAATTTTGTCACCTCATCTCTCTCGCTGGTCTTTTTTAGAACATGTCTGTTGGTACTCAACGACCATTCGTTTTCTCTCCTCTTTCATTCATTTGTTTTTAAACCAACTTCCTCTGACAAAATTTATCAAAAAGAAGGACATGCCCCCCTCCAATCACTGTCTAATTATCGGTCTATTTCTTCCTTGAAACTCTAAGTCATAGATTGCAGAGTTATGAATTTGTACTCATAGTTATTATTAGGACTCTATTTTTAGACATTAAGCACATACATTTTAGCCGCCATAATATAGTATTCTTGTCAATTTGATAATAATAATAATAATAATAATAATAATAATAATAATAATACCGATGAATTACAGAGTGAGATGTGTGAAAACGAAAAGATAGACAGATACTTGGACCTGGCTTGAAAACTGAAAAATCAGTGAAATATGAAGGTGAAGGTCGTGCCAATTGTAATTGGTGCCCTTGTAACGGTACTGAACGCTTTGGTAAAGAGTCTGGATAAATTTGAAATCAGAGGAAGAATCGAGACCATCCAAGCAAGATTAATAAGATCAGCTAGAATACTTTAAAAAGGTCTGTTGACCTGAGGACACTGGTTGTGACTCAACCCTCAGTAAAATACTACTGTGAAAACCTCTCAATGAGTAAAACAACAACAACAACAACAACAATGATAATAATAATAATTATAATTATAATAATAATATTGATAATCTAACTCCATAATGTAACAACAAGTACAACAACAAGTTCTCAATACCTAAGTAGAGCAAATAATAAAGTTAAACCTAATGAGTCAGATATATCTACTAACAGTTTCGCTTAGTAGCTCATCAGGACAAGAATCTCTCTCAAGAATGATGAGTTACTAAGCGAAACTGTTAGTAGGTATATCTAACTCATTAGGTTTAACTTGATACATATATATGTATATATATATATATATATATATATATATATAGAGAGAGAGAGAGAGAGAGAGAGAGAGAGAGAGAGAGAAAGATTTATATACATATGTATATATATGTACATGTATATATATACACATATGTATGTATATATACACAAATATGTATGTATATATGTACACATGTATATATATATGTACATATATGTATACATATACATATACACATATGTACATATATACATATACACATGTATATATATATGTATATATAAATATATATTGTATTTGAGATCATTTTTATATTCTTGTTGTATATACACATATGTATGTATATATACACAAATAGGTATGGATATATACACATGTATACATATATATATGTACACATATGTATACATATACATATGTATATATATACATATACACACATGTATATATATATGTATGTATAATTTCAGCGTTCCAAATGTGATTTTTTTAAATTCTCTTCGAACATTTCTAAAAGTTCTCCGTTTTTTCCCCAACGAATTTTTTCATTCAAAATAAAATTTCACTCTGATGAAGGTCGAATCTTCTCTGTGTGCGGAATATTTTTACACAGATGAACTGACCGAAACACATGTGTAAGTGATATTAATTAAATTCATCTTTTATTATCCATTCTGTTCTTTCTTTTCTTTATTCATTCTTCCTCACATTGTCGGATTCATTTCCAATTTCCATTTTTACATGTATATATAAATATATATTGTATTTGAGATTATTGTTATATTTTTGTTGTGATTGTAGTTTTAATTCTCTTTAAATATATTCTTTTTATTCTTCTGGTTCATTTCTTTCTTTCTTTAACATTCCATTGTCCATTCTTCAGGCAACGGATCTTCTCCAGTGCAGCATATTTGGTTGATTAGTTCCGCTCAAATAGTCTGCTACACAGAACGCTGACTTTGGTGCCATCTTGCTAAGTCAAAGAGTCTTACCATATTAGTTTACAATGCCTTGTTGATTCCAGATTCTCTGTTCTTCTTTTATCCTCTCTATTTCTGTCTGCATCTTTTTAAAGATGTTATTTTTTTTTTTTTCCCGCTCTTCTCATGAATGAAATTTAATTCCGTACTCTTCTTTGATAGTTCTGATGCATTGTGTGAGATCATAATTACATGACAAAACTATTAATTCAAATATACTATGCTATGTTTTTGAAGTTGATTTGATATATATATATATATATATATATATATATATATATATATATATATATATATATATATATATATAGATAGATAGATAGATAGATAGATAGTAGTTCGAACTACTACCAATTCCTACAATCAATTGTTACTACCTCCCACTTCCAATTCCTACACTACTGCTCGTTTTCCTTAAAAACGAGACACGGAACAAAGCATCAGTTTTCTACCTGAAGATGGCAAATCGAATTGCCGAATGCGCTCGTAATGAAAGCTTTCGTGGACTGCTACACCAGTTCCACCCTGTCACCAAAAAGATGGCCAGAAAATTAGAAAGGATCGAACATAAACTTGACCGACAAGAATCGTCAATACAGTTTAACACAACATATATATATATATATATATATATATATATATAATATATATATTATATAATTTAATACAACACATATATATATATATATATATATGGGCAATTCCATGTCAAATCATCAGGAAAAAAATAAAATTGTCACCCACCCCCTTCAATTTTTCTGAAATTTTGTACAGCTGTAGACTCGGTTAAAATTAGACAATCCCCCAAAATTGAGCTTCCAATTCGAAATATTTGCCGAGTTATGTCGATTTTAAACTAAAAAAATTTTGTCTATAAAATGTGTTCTATACCTCCCCTACTCCTAAAATATAATTCATTTTTTCTTTTAAATTATTATTCTACATATATTGAACATTATTTGTACCAAAAATGGAGTTTGGTTTTTGCTCACAAGCGAAGTTACAACATCAGTTAAGATTTGGCACTTTTACGTACAGCCATTGAATAAGCACCATATGGAGCAAAATAATTGTATTAATCATACTGCCAGCTAAATTCTGACAATATACAAACGTCAATATCGGCACCACATTTCATTTTAGAATTGAAAATTGGAAGGTAACAAAAATGATAACAATATCCTTGGTACCACCAATTTTCCCTGTGAAATTTACCCCCCCCCCCCATATTTAACACACTGAAACTTGCATAAAAATTAATATTATCTTGATTTTTTTTCAATTCGAAAGAAGAAACCTTAAACAAACTCCTGATGATTTTAGAAAGTTTTTTCAGCTTTAGGAAATAATGGAAATTAGGATTAAATGTTTTTAATTTTGCACCGCTAGATCAACTGAATTTTAACGTAGCCAAAAACGAGTTACGAAAAGAGGATTTTAAAAAAAATTATATGAAAAATCAATTAATGTTCCGATTTTCACGAAGATTTCCATAACTATTTACCTTTGGATGTAAACATATCTGAAATAGTTTTAAGGCAAATATTTTTTTACGAGTTCTACACCCCTACTTTATTTTATGAGATATTAAAGAAATAGAACGTAAAAAAATGTTTTTACTTTTTTCTATAAAGAGTTTGAATAACTATATAAAAAAATTGTATGATATTCAAGGCAGTAGTTTTTGTAGAAAAAATCATGTATTCTGAAATAAAAAGTGGAAGTATATATATATACCATGAATTTATGAGGTCCAGAAGAAAGCAGCGGCAACAAACCACCGGCACATCAACATCTTCAGGGACAGCCTTCACATGCGATATCTGTGGTCGAGCATGTTTTTCTAACGTTGGACTTTACAATCACAGGAGGTGCTGTAACTTCAGGGGCACAAAAACTTTATTATAGTCTTCCGAGACTGGAATGCCAATGATGAATGAGGAATGAGGATACATATATATATATATATATATATATATATATATATATATATATATATATATGGTGTTGATTGGGAGTCTCCGTATGCTTCTGGTGAGTATATATATTTAACATATATTTTTGTATCTGTATCCGTTTTTTGGAAGTACATATACCAGGTTTGGGCATTGGTGTGAAGTATTAAAGTGCTCTATTATGATAATGTAGTTACCATAATATATTAATCTGAGAATAAATATCAGAAAACTCAGTTGTTTTTGGGTTTTTTTCTTTTTTTTTTTGTTTCTTTTATTTAGACGTAGTGGTAAATTTTCAGGATAGTGACATCCCTTCTTCAAGACCGTGGATAGTATATATATATATATATATATATATATATATATATATATATATATATATATAAATGTAGAAAGGAGATATATGATTGAATAAACCACGACATGTAAATTCGTCGAACACGGCGTGCGAGGTGCGGAACACTGGACAGCTGTTTCAAATATGGCTAATTGTTGGCTAATCAATGCAGCATGTCAGGGGTATGCTGGTTCTGAAAGAGTCACTTCAAATTTCTCAATCTTTGTTTTGCTGTGCACAAT
>CM042166.1:2881343-2896343 GCA_023376005.1 Doryteuthis pealeii
GAGAGTTTGAAGAAGCCGCTATATAACATATATAGAATTTGATGCCATTATATAACATATACGATTTAGTGCCGGTAAAGAATGCAGTATGCAACAAACTTAGCAGATTCTTTTATATATATATATATATATATATATATATATATATATATATATATATATATATATATATATATATATATATATGAGCACTAATGTCTTATATATATATATACATATATATAGATATATGCGGTAAGGTAAAAGGAAAAGTGGACAAAAAATAACTCAAACAAGTAGAAGTAGGAGAAAAATATTTTGTCCTTCTTTACGTAAAGAACATCATCAGTCTAACTTTATTCAAAGCAAAGTACGTACATTTGTATTTATAGCGTGTAAAGAAGGACAAAATATTTCTCTCCTACTTCTACTTGTTTGAGTCATTATTTTTTGTCCACTTTTCCTTTTACCTTACCTCATACTGTCGGATTTTATTTTTTTAATTTTTAAAATTTTTAAATTATTTTTCTTGTCTTCTGTAGTGATCTAAATAATATATAAAAGAATTTAAAAAAGGTAATAATAATAATAATAATAATAATAATAATAATAAAAGAAATATTTAAAAAACACAAAATAAAATAAATATAAAATAAATAACAATCTCCTGGAATAACTTTTTGACAGGAAATCAGATTTGAATATGCTAGGAAAAGAGAACTCTTCCTGGTGGGAAGTGTTAACAGATAAAAAGAAGACAGACTTGAAGACCAAAGCAGCTGGTTCTTAATGAGTAATCATCCCCCTCAAAATCTAGTTGCAACCGGAATAATACAGTTTTGTTTTCTTTTGTTTTCTTGTTTTCTTGTTCCTCTTTCCTTTGTTCCGTTTCAGGCTCAAGAAAAATTCGTATGGTGAGTTTAAAAAGAAATAACACCAACGCAAACAAAAAGCTGCATTAATATAACGTTCAACTGAAACCTCCATGCATCTCAACTGTATTGTTTCTTTTGTCATTGTTTGTTTTATTTGGTTTGGTTTGGTTTACGGCATATCAACCTCAGCGGGTCATTTAATGCCGATAAAGATTTGAAATAAATTAATTCTTAATTGATACACATTTTTTTATAAATAATGTTTCTATTTAACCCATACATGGGACCCTAAACGGTACTACCACTCCGGGTCAGAGTGGACCAGGGAGCAATGGTGATGAAGGCGTGCTCCACATTCCCCAGACCTCCAAAACTGGAACCTCACCATCAGATAGAGTTTAACGTCATTCCCAGGACATGTAGACCCTCAGCCACCGCCTTCTAGCACCCATATGATAAAAAGGGGTTGGGACTTGCCATAAGGGCAATAGGGTCGCCACACACGGCCAACAGGTGGCCCCATTTGTGGGGGTCTTACAGAGGTGCAGTGGGTGCATTCTAATGCCCCACCGACAGGGCGGTTTTTTCTTGTCTGTGTACCTAAAATTAGAAGACACTACTATTATTATTTGTTTTACAGAATATTATATGGGAGAAATGAGCTGAGGTTAATCCGACAGTATGTGGAGAAAGGTAGACAAACACGGGTTGTTATGGAAACTGGATGTTTATGGTCGACGATGCAACGTTTCGGTCTATTAGACCTTCTTCAGGACTTGAATATAGTTCTTGCTTCAATGATGGACATTTTCAAAATAGTGAAAGCAGTAGGTTGTCAGTAGGGACAGGGGTGGTTGGGGTGGGTAGTGAATTTTCTTCTCTCTAGATGGGGAGTGTCAGAATGGTGAATGGTACCGCAGGTGTTAGTCCAGAATATTAGATTGTAAGGATTGGTTAAAATATATGTATATGTGTATGTGTGTATGTGTGTGTGTGTGTGTGTGTGTGTGTGTGTGTGTGTCTGTCTGTTTATATATATATATATATATATATATATATATATATATTGGGGAACTGGATTTGTCATTAAGTTATAATATGTGGCTGGTATGTTTTATATAAAACTCCTTCGTACTCGGTACAATTTTCTTCTCTTGATAAAGACAAAAATAATCTGCCAGGTAGAAATTACATTTATTTCAGACTAGAATCGGCTACCCGGCAATTGTTAGGTCGTTCATAATTGATTTATGTTTTAATCACAAACGCAACCAATGTTTTTCCCCTTTTCTTACAGAACGAATCCTAATCTTTAATATCTTTCCAGATAAAAAATAAAATCTTCAATATTTTTGCACAAAAATAAGCTCTTGTGATAGTGAATGTGTACATATATTTACAGTTTCGTTAATTATTTAATTTTCGTAGTACACACATACATACACACACATACATACACACAACTGACCTTCATATATGTATAGATAGAAGTTTCCTCTGGACATACAAACGCACACATACATACATACATACATACATACATACACACAACTGACCTTCATATATGTATAGATAGAAGTTTCCTCCGGACATACAAACGCACACATACATACATACACACAACGGACCTTCATATATGTATAGATAGAAGTTTCCTCTTGACATACAAACGCACACATACATACATACACACAACTGACCTTCATATATGTATAGATAGAAGTTTCCTCTAGACATACATACACACACATACATACATACATACACACAACTGACCTTCATATATGTATAGATAGAAGTTTCCTCTAGACATACAAAACACAGACATACATACATACACACAACTGACCTTCATATATGTATAGATAGAAGTTTCCTCTGGACATACATACATACATACATACATACACACAACTGACCTTCATAAATGTATAGATAGAAGTTTCCTCTGGACCTAAAACGCACACATACATACATACATACATACAACTGCTATTGTATATGTATAGATTTTACTTAATTTTGACTTACAAAGTTTCATACCTGTCTTCATAACACAGGTGCGCCATTATTTATCATTGTTTTCTTGTGACTCGTTATTTGAGACACCTGCTGCTGTTTATAAAAATGCTTAGCGATAAAAAATCTTCAACTGTTTCTATCAGTTCTGAGAAAATTAGATTTGTTGTGTTCATTTTTTCCATTGGTTTTCGGTAATCTGAACATTAGCTACATAAATGAGAGTAATCTCCCCTTGTCTGTTCATGCCTTTCACAAAAGTCAGAAATTAAAAGTAATAACGTGACTAGAGTCGGAACTCATTTACTACAATGTGGTAGTCCAGAATGTTAGCCAGTATGCTCCAAGGAGTTCCTTCCTATAGTAGAACAGTATTGGTAGTATTTAAACTAAAACTTCGAGGATGAGGGGTTCATACATTTCCTAAGGCTATTAGTTCGGAAGGGAACCTAGTAGCACGACTAGGTTTCGAACTCATGTACTATGATGTGGCAGTCCAACACGTTAGCCACTATACCACGGTGACTCACCTAAGGTGGACGTTGTGCATATGACGTTTTACAAAGTACAAAATTAAAGTCCATATCTGACACCAAAAGTTCATCTTCTTATTTTGGCCTTCTGTCAGCCTCAGTTGATTAAACTTTCTTAATATTTAGAAACTGACACTGTAAGACTGAACGGCTTAATCTTATTACTGACACACAGGTGTTCTTGAGTGTTTAATAAGCAAAGGTTGAATAGAGTACGTTGGGGCTGGGTGGGGGTAGAGAAACGAGTAACAATTGGATCTTTTCGGCGGTTGTATGAAAGCGACGTTAAACAGAACCCTAGATACTTATTTTTCCGAGGTTTTCCGTGAAGTGTCGAATGTGAGTATCACAAAAGTCACTTGTTATAATCGAATGAAATAATATTATACTGTGTACTGGAGTCGTATTGTGATAAAGTGAACTTTTTGGCTTTGAGCCGTTGATATTTCTTACCCTTCTCTATATATCTAATATATAAAGGAGAGATTTTGGTATGTACGTGTCGACGTATAACTCCAAAACGGGAGGTCACTCAAATTCAAAATTTTGCATACTCATTAATATCGTTCTTACTAAGAAAACTTCAAATTTGGTTATTGATTTTTACTGATTAAGGGATATAATTAATTAATCAAACAAAAATCAAACGATTTTTCGAAAGCTATAGCATAGCAGCTGCTGCTGCTTGGTGTATCAGCAGAAGCTTGCGTGCTGATTTTTTCAGCTACCCGAAGAAAAAGAAGAAGAAAGAAAGAAAAAAAAGAACATCAGCTTCCAGTCATTGAAAATGTTAGCTACAACTATGATTAAATTTTAACGTAAAATAAAAATTTTTTCCAAATCTTTCAAATATTTATTTTATAATCTTTCTAAATATTTTATTTGTATTCATTGAATTATTTTTTACAGCGTGTTAAATTATTTTGCTTTGGAGAACCGATTATACGAAGTAAAATCATACTTCGTATGTTTTTGAGACTAACTTTTATTGTACAATGTACACTCACTTAAATTAAATTGTTGTCATGCACAAAAATTGTAGAAAAATGAAAATTGTTTCAAAACACAAGTTTACGGTTACATTATTTTAAAATAAGATTTTAAATGTCAATAAAAATCAGTCACCAGTATAGGGTTGTATAAATGTAAATAAAAAAAAAAATGATAAAACGAGTTGTTTTGTAATTAATACTAATGGTTAAAAAATGTCTTAATAGTTTAGAGAACCAATGAAAACGTTTTAAAATTATATGTTTTTAAAATACTATCTTGAGTTTAAGCAAAAATAGATATTGCATTCTTTTTATCGTTAAGAACTAGATTTGAATTGCCATGTACAAAAAAATTCAAAGAAATAAATTACAATGTATTTCTAACTCATCAAGCAATTAAAAACTGAGTTTAAAATTGTCCCCAAATACTATTATTATTTTCAAACTGGAGTTTCAGTGAAACTTTTCGTTATATTTACAATAATTACAATAACAATATATTATATTTACAATAGTCTTCAAAATTTGTGGACCATTCAAAAGAAGAAACATAAAAAAAAACCTCGGAAGAGAGATCCAGCGACATTTTGCCCGATACTTAATACTCGTTGTGTTTCTTGCTAGTATATCTTTGTTAACTGATACTCTACTTACATCAAAAAGAAAAACGTATGGATATCTATAGATTGATAAAATGTTGTTTATCATAGTAAACAAGTATCATATAGTACCTAAATAATGTGAATGAAATGTTCTGATTTTCCGATAAATAATATTTGATGAAACCTTAGAAGAGATAGACAAAGGTATTTCACGAGACTTGTTACTTCAACCTTGCAATTGCTAATTACCATATTCATTTTGTGTCTTTGCTTAGTAAACCTTTTCCCCTATCCTCGTTGTGTTTCTTCCTGGTATATCTTAGTTAACTCTGATACACGAATTACAACAAAAGAAAAAAACGCTTCAAGACGCCTAATAAAAAAATAATATAGACACCTCGTCCGTGCGAAGACGGACCAACGACTGAGAAAGATCTTATCAATTGTAAAGGTTGTGAAAGACAATGATGGCCAAGATTTGTAGCAAGGACTCTCATAAACAATGTGTGAAAGAGATATAGAAGATACGAAGTTGAAATAATCTAGTGGACAGGAGTTAGCTTGATCACAGTGCCAAGATAAACACTAGAAAACTTGCCAAGCATTTTAACTGTAGATTTACAAATGGCCGTTCCAAATTGACCATCCTGTCTACCATTATCGAGATTATCTGTGCCAGAGCAATCTATCATTTCAGTAACCCTTTTGCTTAGGCAATAAATTCGGAAATCAGAAGAAAGATTTAAAACTGGATATTTTACAGGTGGACCACATATATATATATATATATATATATATATACTAGAAAAGACGTGACCCGTTGGGTCACCAATTGAGTTCAACATAAATTGTTGAAAAAAATCACAGGATAATATTATTTTGTCAATTTAAAAGTTATGAGATTAAAATGGTTGTTGACGAGCAATTTGGCATTTTGTAAGAAAAATCTGTATTTTACAAAACAAATTTACCCCCCTCTACGCTTTTAAAAAAAATCTACCAAATTTTAATGAAATTTTCAGTATTGATTGATCCATGAATGATTTTTATAATGCATCAGTTATTTTATTTCAAAACTTTCTGATTTTTTTCGTGTCACTTAACTTTGACCCCCTCCTTTTATTTTTGGGGTGCAAAATATCGGTGGGGTTATATATGATTGATACTAATTTTTGCATAAATAAAAAGACCAAAGATGTGAATAGAAGAAAATAAAATTTAACGATACTACTCTGGTAGAAAATAAGTATCATAAATCGGAAAATAAAATGAAAATAAAAACTAAAAAAATAATTTTGGAGATTTTTTTACTCATTTTGATAATCATTTAATTGACTATTATCTTATACAAGAAAAAATTATACATCAATATTTGTTCTGTTTAAAGGGGGTGCTAAATTTTCAATAGAGTTTTTGACAAAAAAATTATTAGAGATTGATACTAAAGGTAGTTATTAAAGAAATATGTTTTTAGAATCTAAGAATATCACATTTTAAACTTAACATCATGATATCCATATTTTAAATGAATTTTATATATTAATTTATCATAGCAGAAATACCTAATTAAATCAGAAAGTTTTGAAATAAAATAACTGATACATTATAAAATTCATTCATTGATAAATCAATACTGAAAATTTCATTAAAATCGGATAGTTCCCTGATATTTGGTAATTTTTTTCAATCAAGACTATTAGATTTATTTTGTAAACACGGATTTTACAGCAACTCACGGAGACCATCTTGAGATATATTTGATCAAAATTGACCGAAAAAATAGTTTTAAATGTATTAAAAATAAATTACATGTGTAATATTATTTGTTTCTTTTTTTTTTACTGATGCTCATTATGTTACTACTTTTCGACTTAGACAAAAAATTTATCTTAAATAATCGATTTAATTAATTTTAATTTGTTTTTAAAATGAAAAGCAGACGAAAAAATGGGTATTCCTAATTGCTTAAAAAGTAGTTTCTGTGCAATACTGTGATACAAACTTTAAACCAATCTATCTAAAAGCTAATTTCTTAAAATGATATATTGTTACGATTAGTTTAACAATTTTATCTTTTAACAATTGATAGTGGAAAATGCCATTTTCCACTTAGTCAAATTTACCTTCATCATGTCCATTAAATTTTTTTTTTAATTTGTAAAAATTCACATTTTAGATTACAAAGTCATTAACGGTATCTATATTTTTCATTTAGAAGAATTTTTTGTATTTTTATCTTTCACAAAATATGAATAAATATAGATAGAATTTTGTATTAAATCTGTATTACTTTTTAACATTACTTGCATTCATAATAAAAATAAGTGTTTATAGTGATAATTGTGATCAAAAGTTAGTTTGCAAAGCGAATTAGATTAAAAACAAAGTAAATACGAGCGTAGAAAAAAATTCAAAACTTTGTAAGGTTAGAGAGAAAAATTGAACATAACAAAAACAAATTGACTATTTTTACAATGACAAGTAAAAGAGAAGCAGAGAAGTTTGGGGGTGCTATTGGCTAAAGAGATGGTAGTAAACCGTGCCTGCTGGATCTTGGGTGATGGGCGCAGTGAATGGCTTATTCTCGCTTATTCCTCTCAATAGATACAATAAGAGTTTAATAGAGAAGGAATGGAAATTGATAGATTAGAAGATAAGACAAGATGGGTTGATTTGTGAGTTAATTGCAAATTACTGCTAATTAAAACGATGAAAATGAATTATTTTTTTTAAAACAATGAGTAAACCCACAAATGAAGAATAAGTTAGTATTTAACTTTATTCATTAAACTTAACAGGAAAAAATCCTTTAGGAAGTGAAAGGTGATTATCTCAGCTTTAGTATAATATATATATATATATATATATATATATATATATATATATTATTATTATTATTATTATTATTATTATTTTGCTTGAAGGCAATTACAATGCGTATATTGCATAAAATTCGATAATTATAGAAAATAATCATGACAGGTGAACCTCGGCAAAAAATTGTGCGGTGTTAGAACATCGTACAGACTGTTTCAATTTTATTAAGTCTCATCAGCGATGTATACTAGTATACTTGCTAACCATTACACTACGTTCTGATTGTAGAAAAAAAAGAGTTAAAAATGTGAAAACTGAAATGAAAAAATGAAAAGGAAAAGAATAGAGAAAAGAGTTGCCAATTGAAAATATGTGGGTCTTGCAAAAAATAACAGGAAGCTGAAAACATGCTCCAGGAGCACCCTTGTTGTAACGGTTATCGTACACGTCAACACGAATTCAAATCCTGGACGAGGCTTGTATCATTTCACATAGCGCTAATACTCTAGGGAAAGGTATGCGTCCAACTATAATTCCTCTAGCTATTGATAAATAGTAAGACAGACCTTTTTAAAACTTTGGTATGGCAACTTTTCTTGCAGAATGAAAACTCTAAATTCTAACCTGTTAAAATCCGCGTAAGAAATTGACCTTATGTCATACCTTATTCGTGCGGAGGCGTTGGTAAATAGAAACAAATTATGCTCCAGAGTCCCATTAGTAGTGAAAGAATATATGTTGGCCTTACTTCTAGACACCCGTGAATTACGAGAGACAGTAAGTCGAATAAAATGCTCTATTATAGTATGATGTGTAAGGGAAAACTAAGCCTAATGCATATTTTATTCAATATGATCAATTTAAACTAAGAAAGAACACAGCGTCTTTCCTTCTTAAGTTTCAGACTTTAGAAAATCCAGTCTCTTTTTTTTGTTTAATCTTTCTTTCTAGTGTTGTCATCAAAAAAGATATTTTCCCCTAGGTGACCATAATCCTGATATACGAGACACGGTTTTAGTATTGCTTTCTATTGCCCAACATCATTATCTAGACAGAATGGAGCCCTATGGAAGCCGATATAACAATACCACCCACCTATCATCACTAACGCTCTATCAAATAATCTAGCATTCTTTCACCGTTAAGGAAAAAAAGGCGACAAAGTTCTTTTCAATATGTGAATAGAAAAGAAATTATTTTATTGACTCTTTCTTTCTGGCTCATCGAAATGGCCCAATTTGAGGAAAGAGTATATGTTGATTTGCCGATAAAATCTTTTGTGCTTTATTTCCTAAGGCAGAGAAATTATCTGTTTACTTGCACGAACCGACTGTTAAAAACGGGTGCTGCTGTATTAAAGTCGTTCCTCTCCTTAATAGTGCAAAGTCACTTGATATTTTTGTTGGGGAAGAGTATCAGTAAAAATACGTTTATTTCTATGTGTGGAGTTAAGTAAGGGAAAGCCTATATGTGATTGGACATAGCGATCAATTGACGCACCTAGAAGTTTTAACGACCATATTCAGTAGACAACTTCAGACCAGTTCCTCGACCAGTCGACCAGAAATTTGTTTTTCCTAATAGTGCTAAGTCACTTGATATTTTTCTTTTTCTTTTTTTTTTTTTGGGGGGGTGCTGTTGTATTAGTAAGATACGTTTATTTCTATGTGCAGTTAAGTAAGGGAGAGTCCATCTATGATTGGACATAGCAATCACTTGACACACCCAGAAGTTTTAGTGACCATATTCAGTAGACAACGTCTGACCAGTTCCTCCACCAGTCGACCAGAAAATTTCTCGGAAATAGAAGTCAAACAAAGGGATCACCGAATAAAGTAAATACCAGTCAGATGCAGACGGAAATTGGGGTTATCTGGTAGCTTCTATTTCCGAGAAATTTTCTGGTCGACTGGTGGAGGAACTGTTTCGAAGTTGTCTACTGAATATGGTCGCTAAAACTTCTGGGTGCGTCAAGTGATTGCTATGTCCAATCACAGATGGACTCTCCCTTACTTATTTTCTCAATTTCCCTCTCCCTCATTTGATAAGTCTCTCAAACTTGACTATATATAAGAAGAACGTTTATATTGTTAGTCATTGTTTTTCTGTTAATGAACCGTTCGAATTGAAATAAGTTTCAATTCATTTATTTGTTGTTGTTAGTATTAGAACAAATGCTATGCTAACGTAACCGGTGACTGTCGTGAAAATTAACCAACCAAAAATCTTTTTCCTTCAGAATGGGAATTACAAAAGTGTAAATACAATGTAAATTATTCCCCAATCGCTAGTAATAAAATAACTCAAGACGGGTTGATGTGCCTTTAAAATCCATCGAATAACCAACCTTCAGAATATGAAAATAGCATGAATTTTAATTTCAATGGAAAGATAACTGTTTCCACCTTGTAAATCATCATTTACGAATTCCCTAGGGTCCCATTAGATCACCGAAGTTAAGCAGCGATGAGCCTATTCAATACTTTATTCGGTGACCCCTTTGTATATCAAAGATGTCTTGATTCGGCGTTAAATGAACCGGAAAGTATGGATATGCCCTAAAATAACACTCAACTAACCAATTCCCAAGATTTTCCTGCTAAAGAATACCAACCAAATAAATTGTTCCAGAATTTAATGAAACATTTCTTAATTATAAGTTGTGGTTTTCACTACAAGAAACGAAACCAATTCCCAAGAATTTCCTGCTAAAGAATATCAAATAAAACGCTGACTTTAAAGAGATTGCTTTTTAATCTGCAATTTCGAAGAATTCTGAAGAATTATAATTAGAATTATAACTTTGACATTTCCCAACACAAATTCCATTAATACTCGAAGAATCGATGCCATTTCATTCGAAATTTTAATTACTCCTTAAAGACTTTGATCTTGTTGGTTTCTTTCTCTTTCTGTTAAATTTAATTTACATCAAAAGGATTGCTGCCATTTTCATGCCAAACGTCTAAGTCATGATAAGGCAGTTGATGAAGGTTTAATATTGTCAGGTTTCCCAGAGGCAAGACACAGCTGATAATATTTGGATTGGATGTGAAATTTGCGTGTATGCATATATATAAGGAATACTAAAAAATAAGCGATTTTCTTTTCTTTCTCATTTAAAACTGTTCAAGACTTTTAAACTTGTCCTTTCAAATTATTCATTTAACTGCATAACTTTTAACCATGCTGTAAAAACGGCAACTCTTCTTTTGTGTTTCCTGAAATAAAACACTCCGAGATGGATATTTCTTCCATTTTCAGGCTGGACATTTTATTTGGCATTTAGTGTAGTTAATTTTGGAATTTTTGAATTGAAGTTTGGAAGTATGCATATACAAGAAATCCTAAAAAATAACCCGTCCTTTTCTTACACGTTTTAAACATGCTGTAAGAACGGTAAACCCTTTTTTAGCGTTTCTTTAAGGGAAAATTCTAACAGTATGGTTTACCAAAAAAAAAAGCTGAAGATGAAGAAAACAAATATTTTTACTATGATGGTTTAAATTATTGCATAAATTAGGAAGGATAGACAAACGTGTCCATTGTCAGAAAGTCGAGGTCTTATTTCTGATGTAGGAATGACAATGGAAGTCGTGTCAATTACCAAAATGCCGATAACAAAGATAAACAATAGGGAATCTAACTTAATATGTAACATGGGGGATAAAAATAAAGAGAATGAAGATACTAGTTTGAGTAACTCATATAATAATGACTGTCATCACAGATCTTCAGATAATGAAAAAGGCTGAATTGATAAAAATAACAAGAATGAAGATACTAGTTTGAGTAACTCATATAATAATGACTTTGTCATCGCAGATATTCAGATAATAAAAAAGGCTCAATTGATAAAAACAACAAGAATGAAGATACTAGGCTAAATAAATAAAATGTGAAAATTAGTGATAAAAAGATTTACAATGTGAATACTTTTCTGAATAAGTTGTATTATTTAAATTTTTTCTGACTGCTGTCCTCATCTTTATTGTTATATACAATTTTACCCAGTCACGGCTAATAGAATGAGAACAATCTACCCCAAAGGTTAAATAAATAGTTCAGTTCGAAGTTCTGCAAAGGCTCGCAATTGTGACATGAAGGCTCTCAAGTTCAACTAGAAAGTCCACGAGTTTTAAAGTTTCCTCATCTTTATTGTTATATATGCAACGTTTTGGCTGATTAATCCTCTTGCCTTCTTCGTGTTTCTTGTCTGATCTTTGGAGATGAGACTAGATAATTTATATCATTTTGATTTTTGGACTGTTGTCCTCATCTTTATTCTTATCTAGGCAATATTTTGGCCGTTGTGTGCCTTCTTGTCTATCTCAGAAACCTTCCTATCGAACTCAGGGTCTTTCACGAACTTCGAAACCAATCTTTAATTCTTAATCCATTAAAGCAGATTCTTCCCCTTCCTTTCACGATGGTACAAGAGTTAAGCTATGTTATTTTATATCTTATATTCTATGTTATAGGACTGAATCTACAATCTCGAGCCGATTGTCACTTAGAACTGCATTAACTTAATGTTTATATCTGTTACATTATTCTATGTTATTTTCGCCCGTAGTCAGGATTGAACTCGCAACCTCCTGATGATTGTCACTTAGAAATGTCTAATCTCAACGCACACACACATACACACAGAATGACACGCACACACATACACAGAATCACACACACACACACACACACACATATATATATATATGTGTATATATATATATATATATATATTTGAGTTAAGGTAGCATGGATATGGAGTCAATACCTGGTTACTGACAGTTTCTTGTCAATGCGATCTTCAGACCAATTGATCTGAAATCATAATATATACCATCTGATATATATATATATATATATATATATATATATATATATATATATATATATATATATATATATATATATATATATATATATATATATATATATATATATATATATATATATACATACCAACTGATATATATATATATATATATATATATATATATATATATATATATATATATATATATATATATATATATATATATATATATATATATATATATATATATATATGGGAGAAATGTGAGGAGGTTAATCCGACAGTATGTGGAGAAAGGTAGACAAACACGGGATGTTAAACATCCAGTTTCCATAACAACCCGTGTTTGTCTACCTTTCTCCACACACACACACACACATATATCTATATATATATATATATAGAGAGAGAGAGAGAGAGAGAGAGGAGGGAGGGAGAGAGAGAGAGAAAGAGAGAGGACAACAGTCCTGAAAATCTAAATAATACAAATTATCAAGCCTCATCTAAAAAGTTCAGACAAATATAATCTCAAAATGTCAGACCTCGGTTAGACTTACCCCACCCACTCCTAAAATACACCAACGGGCAAATGTTTTGACCAAGAAAAAAAAATCTCAACATCAATTTTTAATTGCCACTAATTACTTGGAATTTCTCCCATGACAATTTCGAATAACAATGCCAGTTTTTACGTGTGTCACGAAGTTTTCCGTCTCAACAAATGAACAAAAAATGACTTTTCTATTGCCTTCTAAATGTTTCCGATCACAAAAATGAAAAAAAAAGATTCCTTTATTTCTATTTCATTTATTTTGCTGCAATACTTTCTACAAATCCCATAGGCATAACATTGTCTAACTTTTGAAAAAAAAAAGAAATTCTGTTACAAGTATATAATTACAAATGTCGGCCATTGTTCGTCTGCCCAGACAAAACAAACATGGTGGATCGAAACTGTACAATGATTCGATGTTTAATGCCATACAAATGTATCTTTGCTTTGAAACAGGGGAGAACGAATCTCGTCCATTAATTCAATTATACAAGATGGTAATGTAAACAGAATGGTTGTAAAAAAATATGCCTTAACTTTTACAGAGATTTTGATTCTAGGTTGGCCATTCTGTCTTTCAATAGATAAAGTAAATACTTTAGATTCTGAATTTTATTGTGCTTAAACAGAGTCTGTTAAATCCAAACAAGTAATTATATGGTTTCTACTGGGAAAGAAATTGCTCCGAGTTAAAGCTGGACATTCGGGTTATTAAAGTTCCAGTGACCAATGTTGACCGTTCGTTACTTTCCGTTTATAAATATTTTTCTTTTCTTCTGATTCTCGCGTATAGTATTAATATTCACAATTCTATTTCTTTGGATTCAAAAAAAGGGACTAAGAAAATAACGTGGAGGCCGTGTGTAATGGCTATCGTCGTAAAAAGGAACATGGTGAGACGAGTTTAAATCCCGAGCGAGGCTGTTTGCATTTCAATAAATAATCTTGGCTATGCATCTCCCTCCAAATATTGGTAGATAGTAGGGCAGACTGGGATTTTTAACTTTGGTTAGGTAACCAGTCTAGGAGAAGGAAAACTCTGAAACCAAACCTGATAAACTCAGATAACTTCTTAATTGGTATATTGTTTGTTACAAATAAATCTGCCTGCGTGAGAGGAATTATTTGAAAGACGTGTTTTAATTGCAATGGATGGCTCTTAAGATGTCTTTATTTTACGAAATTATATTTTATTAACTTGTTTTTTAACAGCATCTTTCAAGGGAATATGACATCGTTATTCTTATTGATTTGTATGTAGTTTTATTTTTTTCTGTTGTCAATGTTAAAATTATCATTTTGCACGGCAGAGAAGAAACAATTGAAAGCGTGTTTTACATGAAAAATTCATTATATAAAACGATAAACTCAGTTTAATAAATTGACATTGTGTCACACCCTACTTGTACGGAGGGGTTAGTATATATATATATATATATAAAAGATAGGAGGGTTGGAGTAAAATCCGACAATATGAGGTAAGTTAAAGGATAGTGGACAAAGAATAATAACTCCAACAAGTCTTAGAGTGAGAATATTTCAATCTTAAGATAAGATCATTTTCAGCCCAATGACTTTTATTTAAAGCAAAAATTACGTACATGTGAGTGATTTAAAGGAGGGGAAAATCACTCACATGTACGTAATTTTGCTTTAAATAAAAGTCATTGGGCTGAAGATGATCTTATCCTAAGACCGAAATATTCCCACTCTAAGACTTGGTTGAGTTATTATTCTTTGTCCACTATCCTTTTACCTTACCTCATATATATAATATATATATATATATATATATATATATATATATATAT
>CM042166.1:2901343-2963843 GCA_023376005.1 Doryteuthis pealeii
AAGAACCAACAAGTAAGCAGAGAAATGAAGTAATCAAGTAAGACCATCCATCACTAAAACTCTCTAAAGTAAGTCTCTAAATATGTCTCTCTGTCTATCTCTCTCTCTATTATATGTCCGATGTTTGATAAGTGTATACAACAAAACTAAGTTAAACTATTTACAAATCTTAGCTTGATTGATTGATTTGTTGTTTTATTTTATGGTTTATCAACTCTTTTCGGGTCATTTAATGCCGAATCAACTCAGTTTCTAAACAAATGACTGAGGTTGCTTATAGTACCTGCTGTTGCTCAAGTGGTCACTCAATTAACTATTGAACAGGCTCAAGCTTAGTTTGGCACACAAGACATGGTACATGATCGCTAATAATAGGGATTTTCTGCCATACTATGTTCACCATATGTTTAGTCTTCTACCAAACTTAGTCTATGCCCAATAGAAAAGATTAGTATGACATTATAAGCGAGTGGTCGCAGGGTGCGAATAGATAATTTGTAAACTAAGAAATCTACTGGATGAGAATTAAAGGTGTTTCAAATCTCGTACGGTATGACTTTATTGATCACCTCGGATTGAAAACAGCAATTAATTAAAAGTTGGCGAAATCTCTACTTTGAACCGTATAATTAAATATGACTCGGTTGGCCATATTAGTGAAAGTGGGGACCGGCCATAAGATGCCACACATACATGGCGGAATTGGGATTTCGATATTTTGTTAATTGATTGATTTTTTCGACCAAGTAACCAATAGGCATCCTAGCCCAGATCAGTTTTGAAAGGAACTGAATTTTGCTTTTCACTGCTTGTTAGTAAACAAAATCAACAACCGATAAAAAAACCAGACACGTTTTTATACTAAAATAGTTTTTGATTTTAATTTTTAAAAATAGTTATTCGGTGTTGTTGTTGTTAGCATTTGTGATAAAATTAATTTAGCACTAAAGATAAACTAATATTGTTATTTTTTAAATAAAACCTAAACGAAAGATGTCTTTATTTATTTTCCATGTGCCTCTACGGATAATTAATAAAAAGAATGAGTTATTTCATGTTGTTGTTAGTATATGTTAAAAATAATTTTCCACCAACAATTAACTAATATTGTTATTGACATTATAACAATATTATTTTAGATAGGAATCCACGTAGAGACACATGAAAAATAAATTTTATAAATTGTACAATACCATTTCTGAACAACATCCTTTTATTTAAATAAACCTAAAAAATAGTTTGTAAATAAAAACATTTTTTATTCAAATAAACACATCTACATTTCTCTTCTGATTGAATAAAACTATTTTAATATAAAAACGTGTCTTTCGTTTAACGTTTTATAATTAAAAAAAAAACAACAATAACAATATTAGGTTAAAATTAAAATGTATTTATCTTTTTAAAAAAAGATTTCGCTATCAAATTTTAATTTGATTACGTGTATGTAATCAAATCAAGAATTAATATTTTTTCACAATTTTTAAAAGAATTATTGTAAGTGTTGAAAAATATTCAACTTCTGATGAATAAGCAAATTTAGATAAAAAAATATTTTAATATATAAATGCGTCTTTCGATTAAAGTTTTATTTTTTCTTAAAACAATATTGATTTATCTTTAGAGCAAAATTAATTTTTTCACATAATTTTTAGAATTAAAATCAAAACTATTTTAGTATAAAAACGAATCTTTGGTTTGTATCGTCTGTTGATTGTGTTTATTACCAACCGATGAAAAGCAAAATTCTGTTCCTTTGAAAACTGATCTCGGTTAGGGTGCCTATTGGTTTTCTCTCACTACTCATCCATTTACCTTTTCACCATAAAAGCAGAATGTCCAAGTACTTACGTCAATAAAGTTTTGAAAAAGCTTCATCCAATAATGAGGCGAAATATCAACTGAATTTAACTGTCTGTGTTGTTATATCCACACATTCCTCTATTCTCCACCATATATATATATATATTATATATATATATATATATATATATATATATAATATATATAATAAAATAAATATATAAATGTTTTACATATCTATTTATTAGGTGACAAAGGAACATTCACGACCATATTGGTTTCATATTGGCATTTGAAACATCTTCACCTGATGATTGCCTCGAATGAAACCAATATGGTCGTGATTGTTCCTTTGTCACCAAATAAATAGATATGTAAAACCTTTATATATTTATTATATTATATTATATAACAGCTCTACTTTATATTGAGCACTCCACCAATAATACTGCCTTTGGTACACCATTCCAGCAAATGCTGAAACAGTGACCATCTCACACTATAGCTATATATAATATATATATATATATATATATATATATATATATATATATATATAGGACAGTGTGTGTGTGTGTGCTGACTCTAAGTACATGCAACCATAAGTTAAATATAAAGGCTCTATCGATGATATTGAGCACTATCTACTTAAAGATATAGCACCCGTATAATCTACAATATATATATATACATGTGTGTGTGCGTGTCTGTGTGTGTGTGTGTGTTCGTGTGCGTGTGTGTCAGAAAGAGGCGGTATTATTTACTTAAAGCCAAGAAACAGTAACGATTTAGCGCTGAATTTGGGCACTTCTCCCAGATTACCTGAATGCCGATAGTAAAACGTTGTTCTGCATAAAGTTAAGCGATAACGTATTGTTCGTATTGGTTGAATCAACGTCACTCGGATCTATAATCAATTCGAAAGTGGAATATTGTGGGGAAATTGGAACGGGAGGGAAAATGGTGGTAGAAATTGAAATCTTTGGCGATAAGCAACATACACTTTCCGAAGGGTGGTCGTTTATGTCATAACATTTATGGTATTTATCTACCCAACCCCTCGCACCACGAGCAGGATGTGACACAAGGTCAATTTTTAAGCGGAGTGTGTATATACCCAACATCTCCAACACCAGCAGGATGTGATACAAGATGAATCTTTAAGTGGGGTATTTATATACCCAACCCCTTCACCACCAAAAGGATGTGACACAAGGTCAATTTTTCTTTCATTCGTTCTTTTCGTCTCCTCATTATTTAAGTAATTCTTTTAAGTATCTCCTTCATTGCCCTCTTTTCGAATCCTTCTCGTTCCATTCTTATTTTACACACACACGCGAACACACACATACACACACACACACACACACACACACACATATATATATTACAAAATCGATACAAGAGAAACCTACTCGAGTTTCACCATAAGGATCTTCAGGGTTAAATCCATTGAATTAATCGAGGTACCGATTAATTGCAGTCGATCACACATTGTATTCAATACAATAAATACACACGTGTGATCGACTGCAATTAATCGGTACATCGATTAATTCAGTGGATTTAACCCTGAAGATCCTTATGGTGAAACTCGAGTAGGTTTCTCTTGTATCGATTTTATAATAAATTTCTCTCTACTTTGTATTGAGCACTTTGTATTTGTTATATCGCTGACTTAACCCCTAAATTTTGCACCTCCCAACCATCGTGCCCATATTCACTGGTAAGCCACTTTTTATCTTTATAAATACATATATATATATAAATGGTATCTAAAAAGATTTTATAATTCCGTATCTAATAAATTGTCCAATTCTCTTTCAAATGTTATGAAATTTGAACAGCATGTCGAAATAACACTAAATTCTATGTTTTAGTTTTAAGTTTTCATTTCAGTTATACAAGAGCCATTCATTGGAACAGTAAAGACATCTAAACATAGAATTTCTATCCGTCTCTACAAATGCTATTATAATTTGACATCATTTCAATGGGAATTTGTCAAATTATTTAGATTGCAACAAGATACATTTTTTTCTCAAACATAGATTTAACAACGGCAATAATGCTCGAAACTTTCCGATATGATAATAGCTTTTCACATAAGTATCGTCAATATATACTTGGTATGTAATTGTATATAAGTTATATAATATAAGTATATAATTGGATACAATAAATGTATGGTCTTTTTATAATAAAAGAACGGACAAAGATCCACGGTGTATATTGGAGGGTCATTCAATCTTTTGGATGGTCTAAAAGTTTTAAGATAATATTAATCTTTTGCAAGTCTCTCTAGCAAATAAAATGTAATTCCATTCACTGTCAACACAATCTCTACCAACTGAGCACGTTACTCTCACTTCCTGACACCCCAAATACAGCAGTCGTCAGATTTCCCTTGCCGTCCAAACACTTGCTTTCTTCCTCACTCCCGCTGTCAGTCACTGTCGGTCTTATTTCTGCTCGTTCGACCACCCTTATGCAAATTCCTATATACCTCATCCGGGTCTCTGCTAACAGCATTTCAGCTACGAGGAGGTAGCGAGTTCGAATATCCGTATCCACTCGCCAAACTCCTCCTCTTCGCACAGGCCAAACATATCCTGACGCGCTTTGTTTGTTTGGGGGGGGGCTGGGAATCCGCTTGTTCATACGGCTGCCCTTCAATTTCGTCACATTCAATAAATAAGGAGAGTGTTTTTTAAAAATACAGTTGTTTTTGAAAAAAAGAAAAACAGTTTTGTTTTTTTGTTTTTTGTTGTTTTTTTCAGAATGTTCTACAATTGTTTGGGAATTGGTTGATAACCAAAAGTATTTTAATCTCGCAATAAAATTTGTTTTTGTGCTATTCAAAATGGCGGCAAAGCAAACAATGTTCCAGACGTGAACAGAGGTCTGTCATAAAATTTCCAGTGGATGAGATGTGCAAACTCCGACAAATTTACTGAAAAATGCTTGATGTGTTGAGACAATCTTCTTTTAGTAAATAAATGTTTACAAATGGGGAAAACATGTTTTTGCCACTACAAGCCTAAGTTGAAAAAAAAGAGCTCATTGGGGTGAAAGCATTGTCGCAGTGACCAGTAAAGGACGCGTCACGATTGGAACAGGAAAGGACATCACTATTGATTTCATTGAAAAAGTTTCAAATCTAGACAGTGCTTCCTATTGCCAACTCCTTCGGCAAAATTCACCTTATTCATTTGATGAGTATTATATATATATATATATATATATATATATTATGGAAAAGGTGACTTACCGGTGAATATGGTCACAATGGTTAGTTGATGCAAACTTCAGAAAAAGTAAGGCAGCGATATAACAAATAAAAAGTGCTCAATACGTTAGTAGATCAAATTTATTGTAATACAGGTACAAGGGATAACCTACTCGAGTTTCATCATAAGGATCATAATCCACTGGATTAATAAAGATATTGATTAATTGCAGTCGATTACACGTGTGTGCTTTTCGCGATTTTTTTTTATATATAATTTTTAAAATTTCCAATAAACTTCCCGTTTGAGATTTTCTTTATCCTCCATATATCTACAATGAATGGCCTGGCAATTGTGCATCTGTAGATTTAAACAAGGATTCTTTCAAGTCCCCACGAGGTTCCGGTTAATAGCATTTCCGTTCGTTAAAAAATATAAATCATTATATATGTAAATCTGAATTATTACTACACAGGATGTTAGAATTCATGATCAGATGAACGAAAGTTGGTTAATATATGACAACCAGTCCTGAAAAAGGAAAGCACTGATCTTGTGTCATTCTGTTCGTACGAAGGGTTTGGGAAATACATGCGCCCGCCCTCTCTCTCTCTCTCTCTCTCTCTCTCTCTCTCTCTCTCTCTCTCTCTCTCTCTCTCTCTCTCTCTCTCTCTCTCTCTCTCTCTCTCTCTGTCTATGTCTATCTCTCTGTCTATGTCTGTCTGTCTGTCTCTCTCTCTCTCTCTCTCTCTCTATGTCTATCTCTCTGTCTGTCTGTCTGTCTGTCTCTCTCTCTCTCTCTCTCTCTCTGCATGAATTTGTGTTTACTTTCTTAAAATGCTCTTGTTTGTATGTACACGTAACTTAAAAACAGCACTTGAAAGCAAATTTTTAAAAAGAAATTAAAGCAATCTACTACATAACTGGAAATTTCTATCTATCTGTGTGTAACCATTTGGCTCCCATACCATGATGACACTTACACACATGTTAAGCTAATATTAAGGAACAGGACTGGTCAACCTGGTTTGAAGAAAAATCAATGATGGAACCTCTGTGGACATTTTAACAATAGAGGAGGAAAGGGGAAATGTTTCAGTGAGAGAGGGAGAAGCGGAGTATTACTGCTCCTACTACCTCCTACTACATACGCGTCCCAATTAAACCTATTAAACTTCGCTTAACAATTGACTCTTCACCGTAACTTGCTCGGGCGGAGAGTTTGGGTTAATACATACATTTCTTAGTTAATATTTATTTTTTTTTAAATGTTGTTTATTTCTAAACAGTAATTGACTGTGCAGTGGAAATGAACAATATATTATAGCGCTGTTATTGGGAAATTGCACGTGTTAATTTGTTTTCGAACTTTACTCAGAAAGCGGGAGAAAAAATCTCGCGGGCTTTTTAGAAGTGAACAGAATATTGATCTAATTGCAAGTTAAGATCCGGAGGAAAAATCAAGAATTAGAAGATAACATGCAAGAATAAAAACAAAAACAGAAAACAAAAACAAAAAACAAACAAGGAATAAAAACCTTTTGGAGATATGTCTTTTGGAATACTTCACTACATTTTATTTAGCTATCAAACAAGTTTTGATTTCTCGGAATTTCTTTTAGATGAAGCTTGATAATTAGTATTATTTGTATTATTCGTGTCAATTGGACAAATAGCCTTGTGGATAAAGGAATTAGGTTAAGACAGTTCTAAGTGACAGTTATCTCTATACTACAGGTTCAATCCTGGTCAGGGGCAGCAGTAACATAGAATGATAATTAACACAGCTTAACACCTGTACCCCAGCTATGGTTAGCAGAATGAGAACAGGATACCCCCTTGGACTGAATAAAGGGTTAGGTTCAAAGTTCCGTGATGGCTCCCGATTACAACAAGAATGTTCCCGAGTTCTACAAGAAATACCCGAAGAAAGCCGGGGGGGCACATCAGCAGAAACGTTGAAGATGAGGACAATAGTCCGAATAATACAAATAATAAGTTTTGATTTCATTGTTAAATGGCATATCAATTATTCATAGTTTCAAATCCATCGTTGTAAAAGAACAATAATAAAATTACTTAATTCATAGCTATGTGAATACGGAGACTCATACATAACCCAATGGTAATAGTCCGAAATTGAATGTAATAAGGTTCGAATTGGCTTACTAGAATTTCGCAGTCCGACACATTAGTCAGTACACCACGAGGATTCTCTTAATCAAACTGTTAGGGAGAGTTATCTCCCCTAGCGATTCTACACCGGTTATACTCACTGACTAGCAATGAGACAGAAAAATGACAAGTAGAGAATCAGGCAGACAAAGACTGACAGCCAGGCTGACAAGGACTGGCCCATATATGACCACATACATGATACACACAATTGAATTCTATCCAAACTCATCCCTCTGTATTCCCTGTCAGTGAGAATAAATAAAACAAATATAGTTATATGTTAAACATATTTCACTGTTTTTATCATTATTTTGTTATTCCTACATTTCGGGATATAACACAAAGGATGTAACACAAATTGACTAACAGTTAGTGGTGTAGGATTAAAGGTTATTATTGAAACATACAACTCCGACACGTGGTATTGGACATAACACTTTATATAATAAACAGCACATTTATAAGACAAGATACAATAACAATAAAATACATATACATAAACATATAACAGTAAAGATAAAAGGACTGAAGAGTCCGTACATACAAAATCACTTACTAGTGATGGGGGCCGAAGACCCCAGGAGAGTTACATAGCGTTGAGGGGCAGAAACCCCCACCGAGAAGGGTGTGACAATGGTCTAACCCATGTAGTCGTTCCAGAAGATGTAGCTAAAAGAGGCAGAAGAGTTTGGACCTCGCGCTTAAATACCAGACCTCCCTGGTGGCCGGAACGGAAACCCAGCGGGAAGATAACTCTTCCAGGCAAAGGGAAGATAATCCCAGCAGTGGCATTGTGGATGTAATGGGTGAACTAGGTTCAAATTACAGCAAGGGCAGATTACATTTTCTTTGTCTTATTTCCACTTAGAAAGATATATATAGTTGAGAGTAGAGGAAAATGTGGATATAACAACACAAACGACTATGTTCAATTGATATTTCGGCACATTTATTGGTTGAGACTTCATCAGAATTTATTGATTTAAGTGCTTGTACATTCTGCTTTTATAGAGAAAAGGTAAATGTGTGGGAGGAGAGAAAAGGGTACGGGTTATTGATGGGTAGTCTAGGGGAATGAGAAGAAAGGGGCTTGATATGTGTGGAAAGGGTGTTTTCATTTTTATGGGGTCAGTCTGTTAACTTTGAAGAGAAATGTTATGTTTAGAGTGTGTGTCAAATGTGTGAGGTCAGATGTGTCACCAAGGGCAGGGAATATTTTTGTTTGAAAATATCTAGAGAAATCCTTAAAGATTTTGTTGAGATAAATGTATTTACTTTCTGCTTTTTTTATGTTTGAAAGTTAATTGGATGAGGATAGGATATAAGGAGAGTAAAAGAGGAGGTGTGGGTTTTTTTTTGGATGTGGGTGAATAAGTTGTCTTTGAAGATACATATAGATATAAAATTCGTATATAAATATGTTAAATATCGTATAAGATAAAATGATGATAAAAAATGTAAACATTTTATAAGATAAAATAATTTTCTCCCAGCAGAGTTCCTATATGTTTGCTTTTGTTCCATTGATAACAGAAAAAAACTGTCTTACAATATCTTGTAATGTTTTTACTGACGTATCTCAATTAATGAGGCAACTGGAGCTTATCTGACATTTTTGGGTGGGGTGGGAGTTATAATTTCAAATCAAATGCTACTTTTCATATATCTTTTTTAATTTTATTTGAGTAGAATACATTGATAAACTCTTTTGTATTGAAATAATAAAATATTTGAGCAATTTTAAATATAAATGGTTTTGTGAGGCTTCATATTAGACGATTTTTAAAACTAAATGCTCAAAAATTCGTGCATGTTAAAAACCTAGCTTTTGGTGTCAGTAATCATTATACCAATACCTAAATTTCTCCGGGTGAATCTATTTGATATTACAAAACGAGTTGAAAATCGACCTACCCTAATGCGCAACAGTTACGATAATTGCCAGTAAGACGGGCTCAAATAAGAATCTAGTTTGTTGGCTTGTATAAAAATAATAAGTTTGTGAATTTGCTTTGCGGCAGATCATCCCTTTATCGGGTAATTTATTGTCGAATCGAATCGTTTTGATATCAAGTTGTTTACAGTACCTGTTGCTGCTTAGATAATCATCCATCTAAGAATTGAACGGGCTGGTCGCTGCTGAAGAAGCATGGATGTTCTCCTGTGGACACCTAAGCAGGCTATGTTTTAAAAGTTAGATGAGCACTACACCAGGATACTACACGCTGTCTTGAATAAATCCTGAAAGCAGTATCTCACAAAAAGCAGCAGGACTGCCACGTACTTCCTATTACACGAACCATCCAAGTAAGACGAACAAGACATGCAGGACACTGTTGTAGAAGCAAGGACGATCTCATAAGTGACGTTCTCCCGTTACACCTACAAATAGACATGCTAGAGTCGACCAACCAACAAAAAACTACATCATTCAGCTCTTTGGCGATTCTGGATGCCATGCAGAAGACCTGCCAGGGTTATGAACGATGGAGACGTGTACCGAGAGAGAGAGAGAGAGAGAGAGAGAGAGAGAGAGAGAGAGAGAGAGAGAGTCATGGGAATCTTTGGTTATCTATCGAGAACCAAAGCTTTCAACATGACTGGTCCGTAAACTACCAAATGACAAAAAGATATTATATAGTTATTTATTGAGCTTAGCTTAGATGCGACACAAGGCCAGAAGTATGGGGCGCCCAGTGAGAATCACAAACAATGATCTGCGAATCTAGCTTACTGACCATTACACCACATGATATTATATATAAGCTAAGAACTAACAGAGATGCATTATTTAGTCCCATTTTTTTCTCTAAAAATGTCTTCCTTCTTAGCCATGAGCATGTTCTTCAGAATCTATTTTTATGTTACTAATGACAGCATGCTCCATTTTCCCCATTGCCTTAAGGATGCTAATATATCAACTTTTGCCCCTGTCTCACACACACGACTCATTGGCCTCATCCTGAAAAATGTTTGATGGATATACATGATTTGTCTATTAAATCACAAAAGAGCGCCCGTCAGGATTTGCTTAGAACATTCAATCACTAGTCGGCGATTTGAAAGGATATCTTGAAGATATAGGAATATTAGATGTAACCAACCGGCTTCACTTAGTTTGGCCGGGATTATCTCCTCTTGGCAGAGAATTTACGAGTGATTGGTTTCTGGGAACGGTGGGAATCGAGGAGGAATTGCACAGTGACCTTTTTCTTGATAGAGTTGATGGACAAAACACGGGGTTGATTCGTCGGCATGAAATTAGAGAAGGGACATATTTGAAGCAAGATAGAGTATTATGACAATGATTAATTGATGCTATACTGACCGTGAACCTGTTGAGTCCCAATAGCAACAGCAGTCCATGGTGATACTGATACTTCAATTAAGGTTAGAGTGATGAACTCTAATTAGTATTCATATATATATATATATATATATATATATATATATATATATATATATGTGAAATTTAACATTATGAAAAAACATATGATGTTTGTTATGTAATTGCTGACAGTACTGTTTCGACCAAATCGATAAGTTGGTCTTCATCAAAGAGCGACATAGATGGGAAGAGAAGATATCTTCTCTTCCCATCTATGTCGCTCTTTGATGAAGACCAACTTATCGATTTGGTCGAAACAGTACTGTCAGCAATTACATAACAAACATCATATGTTTTTTCATAATGTTAAATTTCATACTGTCGGATTAATTTCCATCTATTTTTCATATATATATATATATATATATATATATATATATATATATATATATATCATTGTAAGAAATAGGTCAGTGTCTCGAAATATCGGATAAAATAAAATGGAACTCAGCACATAACAACCAACTTAGTTTCTCCTCTATTTAACACTTTATCTATGCTTCGCACTAAATCAAAAAAATATCTTATTATAATGGAGATTGTGTGTTTTTATGTCTGTAACCGAAACTATATTACTATACAAATCACAATTCCCTTCGTTATTGACATCACATTCTCCATGATTTTATTTTTATTTAAATCTCAATTATTAATAAAATTGTTTTACACTATTAATGATGTTGCCCATATCCACATATTAATAACATGCAATTATATTTATATATACAACAAAATAACGGTTTACAGTGTGAACGGGAAGGCTAATTTGCATATTGATATTTAAAATGTGATTTTAATAAATATGTGTTTAGTACTATTGATTTCTAATTGTTTGGTTTTATTTTAATGAATATAAGCAAAAATCTCTTCAATAAATCTTAAAAGAAATTAATTAACAAAAAGAAATAACTGTAATTTTATTCTTTACTTCCTCTTTTAACTAAATATTTAAATTAGAAAAAATAACAATGAAAGATGAGAGAGATGGAAGAGTAAGTTTCAGTTGTTCTATTTTTCGATTATACCCCCTCTGTTTCAAATCTTTTTATCTGCATTCTTATTTAGTTTCATTAGCCTTTCTAATTTAATGCGATATTTTATTACATTAAAACTTAAATACTTGCACCCGGAGGGTGCATATATTTGCTAGTATATATAATATAGACATATATATATATAACACATATATTTATATACAGATATAATATATTCATTGGAAATTAGACTCATCATATATATATATATATATATATATATATATATATATATATATACCTATCCCTTCGCACAGTAGAATGTGACACAAGTTCAATTTCTTAAGCGGAGTTTAACAGGTTTGAATTCAGAGATTTCCTTCTCCTAGACTGGTTAAAAAACTCAGTATATACTAGTATTTACCCATAGCTGGAGGGTTAATAGTTGGGGTCGTATATTCTTCAAGTAAGCGCTAAGTGAAAAGCAAACAGCCTCGTTCCGGATTTGAAACCGGGTCACCGTGTCCATTATCATACGACGATAACCGTTACACAACAAGCCCGATGAAGAATAGTTATATATATCATATTTAGAATTCAATTATTTTAAATTACCTCCAAGGCGTACAGTACCTTACAAAATTACATTGACTTTCAAATTGACAGTAAATTATTTTATAAACTGTACTAGTTTAACTTGCCGATGCCGTATATTAAGCAGTCGTAATTGTAATAGGAGTAGTAAATGAAGCATTCAAGAATTACGCTAAACCATGGGGGAGGGGAAAGAGGGGTTACTACTACTCCGCTTCACCCCTCTCTCACTGAAACGTTTCCCCTTTCCTTCTCTATTGTTAAAATGTCGACTGCGGTTCCATCATTGATTTTTCTTCAAACCAAGTTGACCAGTCATGTTCCTAAATATTAGCTTAATATGTGTGTAAGTGTCATGATGGTATAGGAGCCAAGTGTTTATACACACAGATAGAAATTACCTGTAAGGTAGTAGATTGTTTCAATTTCCTTTTTTTAAGATTCGCTTTCATATGCTTTTTTTAAAGTTATGTCTACATACAAACAAGAGAATTTTAATAAAAATAAACACACATACATACACACAGAGAAAGAGAAAGAGTGAGAGTGAGAGAGAGGAAGGGAGAGAGAGAAGGGGAGGGGAGGCGTATGTATTTCCCAAACCCTTCCTATGAACAGGATGACACAAGATCAGTGATTTCCTTCGAGACAGCTTGTAAAATAAACACAAATACATACGTACATACATACAACGAGAGAGAGAGAGGGGGTAGAGGCGTATGTATTTCCCAACCCTTTCGTATGAACAGGATGACCCAAGATCAATTCTTAATCGGAGTTTAACAGGTTTGAATTCCGAGTTTTCCTTCTTCTATACCGGTTACCATACTGAGATTAAATAGCCAAATCTGTCCTACTATTTACCCATAGCTAGAGGGAGAATAGCTGGATGCAAACTATTCTTAATTGTATTAGAGATATGTATAATGCAACCATTCTGGTCCAGAATTTGAACTCCTGTCGCCTTGTCCAATTTCCTACTGTGATTTCACGACTGACACCTCCAGTTCAAACGTAGATACATGTCTGTCTGTGCATGCGTCTGGGGATGGTGGTGGTGGTGGTGATGGGTAATCTATTGCATTATACATTCATTGCTTTATCATTACATGTATTTACCAAACCCCTTCTCATAGTAAATATTTAAAGCGGAGTACAGCTGGTTTGAATTCAGATTTTCCGTCACCTAGACTGCTTAACTTACGAAGGGCAAAGTGCGCAGTCATTGGGCCGGGTTAGCTCAGTCGGTAGAGTGTTTGGCTAGAAACCACAATGTTCCTAGTTCGATTCCGGCCCTCGCCAACTCAGCGTATGAGTAATACAGGGATCTGTGCGGTAAAGTAAGGAGCTGGTGGTAGGTGTGGCGCCCCACTTCGGACGAAAAAAACAATCTCTTTGGTCTAACGCTAGTGAAAAGGTGATAGACTCCTTCGCTGATTGGCTAATAGCGACTTTAGGCCACCCCGTCGACTACTAAGACGAGAAGAGAGGGATTCATGGTTTTGTCAAGGAAAACAGCATGTAAGGAAAACTGCCTCGTCTAGTATTTGAACACGGTTCTTCGTATCCACTAATTCTGGCAATAACAGGTCTACCTACTTTACAATACGGGGTGAGGGACCCCATGGCACTCTTACTTTCGGATTAATACTGTATCGATTTTATATCGATTTGATCATCTCACAGAGCAATGGAGATTATTTGGTCGAGTCACTTCTTCCCCATAAAACATGAAACTTGCTTAACAAGCACCAACAGTATGGAACTGTTAGCGATCTAACTGTTTATTCATAACTAGAGGGAGACGTGGATTCATGCCTTTCAAAAGGGGCAATACTGCAAAGTAAATGTAAACTACCCTAGCTGGAACATTTTTATAGGGGTCACCGAGGCGTGCTAGCTAACATGCTGAACTGCGACATCCTTGTAAGCCAGTTCGAACTCACGACGTATTATTAGATCTACTTTTAGATTAATACTCTTGGGAAAGGTGTGAAACCCCCTAATACATTCATTCAGATCTTGGCTAATGTTGTAATGGAATATCCGACACTCACTTTCGCCCATGTGGTCTGACTATATATATATAGTGTTATAGGTGATATAACCTATGGACATAAATGGAATGCGCCGACGATTACTATAAGTAGCAGGAACAATTGTGGCTTGACACGAAGCAAATGCGAGTCAGCTCGTAACTGTATGATCAGACGCAATCTCCACTTTCTTTGCTGTATTTTCTACTCTTTTTGTTCAATACATTTGTATCCATTGTTACCAGTCGTTTGTCTTATTTTTTACCCTTAAACCCCCACAACACATAGTGAGCACAGCATTATGCAGGGCTGGCTTCGAGGATTAGTAGCGTACTTCACTATTACTTTCCTGTCTTATTGTATCTCTCTGCAATAAAACCCTCCATCTTAAATCTACGAACATGTTGACTGGTCCTTCTACCCGGCTACAAACTTATCTGATTGTATCCCTTTTAAGGACACAACAGTTAAATAGTATCAATACTGTTCTTTTACAAGGATGGCGTCGGCATTAAATAACCCATGAATGTTGATATGCCGTTAAAGAAATAAACTAAGCCAAACCAAACTTTACAGCTATAAAATTTAAACAGATTATCGTGCCAGTGAAAACTTTCGCTCAGCAAACAAAGTCGTATAAAGGGTGGCTGTAAATAAAGAAAAATGTCGAAATTTCGCCTATCTCTCGCCACAGAACTCTTGTCTTGTCTAATGTGTCTCGAAAAAGAAGAAGAGGATCAAAATATTACTTATTACCGTCTAAGATAAATCGAGAAGGAAAGGGAAGCGGTGTTTTTCTTGAAAGTTGCTTTGAAGTAGAATTTATTCACTCGTTGGGCAACGCATAGAAGTCTATTTGATAGTTACTAGAATGGCCAGTTTTCCCTCTGAAGTTCAGTTGTATTGCCAAGCGCAATAAATGGCAAATACTCCACGGCTGTAAATATCGATTAGATCAAATTTGTGTATGAAGGAATATGGTGAAAGAAACATGTTCATATTTTATTTACTGTCTCATAAACTTGGGCCGCCCTATCGGCTGGGGCGTTAGAATACACCGACTGCATCTCTGCACAGGGGTAAGACTCCCCCAATGGGGCCACCTGTTGGCCGTGGGTGGCGACCCGTGATGCTTAAGCATAGAGCCCAGGTGGATGAGCAGTTCATGACATGCAATACTCCACTTTGGCCCTTTCTTGGGCTAGACGGGCGGTCGGAGAGGCTCCCTCCGATCAATCGGCTGGTCACGTCAAGCCCTAGCACTTATATGATTTTCCCAACTCTATTGCCCTTATGGCAAGCCCCAACCCCTTTTTATCATATGGGTGCTAGAAGGCGGTGGCTGCGGGTCTACATGTCCTGGGAATGACGTTAAACTCTATCTGATGGTGAGGTTCCAGTTTTGGAGGTTTGGGGAATGTGGAGCACCTCTTCATCACCATTGCTCCCTGGTCCACTCTGACCCGGAGTGGTAGTGCCTGTTAGGGTCCCATCTATGGGTTAAATAGAGAAATGTATTTATAAAAAAATTGTATTATTCATTAAGAATTTATTTATTTCAAAACTTTATCGGCATTAAATGACCCACTGAGGTTGATATGCCGTAAAACAAACCAAACCAAACCAAACCAAACATAAACTTGGGCGTCCTATGTGGGGGAATGGTTAGCAAGTAAGTTACTACTGCATTGCGAGTTCAAGTCTTTCTGGATGCCCCATACTTGCGACCTTGTGTCACATTAACAGAAATAAAAGTATACACGGTAGTAACACTACTAATAAAACTGTAGTTATGAAGGAAGGGTACAGGGCGAATATATACGTATATTCGGGTTAATAATTTATTAGTGCAATGTGAAATGTGAGAGTTTACAAAAGTGTCAAGGGAAAAGTGTTCAAGATGTATGTGATATAAAAAAGTGTTCAAAGAGTTCGTAAATGATTGCCAGAGACATTCGCTCGGCGGGGATATATATTGTTATACAAAGTACAAGGAAACTTATCTTGTGTGTATTTGCTGCTTCTGGTCTCTGTCAGTGGAATTTTGTCGTGTGCGTCTCACGGGTGCTTGTCTGTTCTTTTAGTTCGTCTGGTCTTACCCTTTAGGTGCCAAGACAGTGTTTGCTGACCTTATTCGGCCGCTACTTAAAAACGGTTCTTCTCCCAGTGCTAGCCAGATCTGTTCTGCTGAATCAGGGTTCTATCTCTGCCCCCTATTGTCCGGACTTCCGGTTGAGGGGCAGATAACCCAATTTCCAGTTCTGAAGATTTTTAGGGTTCTAGCCCCTGGCGTCTGATACTCAGGAACTAATAGGGGCAGATAACCCAATTTCTGACAACATCCTACCCGCGGTATACCGGTTGTGTAAATACTTACTTTCTTATCCTCTTTAATGACTGAATATCTAGTTAATAACGCAACATCATGAAGCTAGGAGGTCTAGAAGAAAGCAGCGGCAACAAAGCACCGGCACATCAACATCTTCAGGACAGCCTTCAAATGTGACATCTGTGGTCGAGAATGTTTTTCAAACAACGGACTTCACAGTCACAGGAGTCGCTGTAACTTCAGGGGCACAAAAACGATGTGTCACGTGCAAAAAGATAAAGAATGATTTAATTATTCTACACGATAGTCATTGTGGTCAACCAATAGGAAAGAAAGAAAGAAAGGGAGGTAAATAAAAGAAGGAAATTGATGGAATATTTTGTATATAAGCCGTGCTGCAATACAATTTAAAATTTGGCTTGGTTTGTTTAATGGCATATCAACCTTGTGGGTTATTTAATGCCAAAACTGTTTGAGATTAAAGTTGGTACCAAAGTTTCTTTTACAGGTGTATTTTTGTTGGTAGTTTCGTGGATTTATTTTATATCTGATTCATAATTCTCTATATATATAATATGCTCCCAATTTCCTCGTAGAGCACTGTAAGGGAGACATTAGTTGAACTTTCACCGTTTAGCGTAAGGCATTTACTCGCCTGTTGTTTACAGACTTGAGTTCTCTGGTGATTGTAAAAACATACATCTACGTAAGCATGTATCAATTAATTGTTCGCCTCTGACTAACAGTCCCCAACAGCCGTGAGGGTAAGGAGCTTGACAGACGAAAATTCTGTCTGGTTTCGCTCCCGGCTAGAGGTAGCTGTTAAAAAAAGTCGAGCCGCACAGATGAGACCTAAATGTCGAAACACGTGTCTGTGAATGACTGGTATAGATATATTTTATATAGATATAGAAATGACATATGTTTGCCTCAGTCATACCACTACGTAAGTTTCATTCATTTGGTGGGAAGATCTTCTACGCACCTTACAGAAAGGCTTTCAAAAAAGAATGAAAAATTCTATTTGCTAAATATTAAATATGGAAATATTTGTAAAATCAGTAAGAGTAATAAAATAAAAAATAGTAAACGCGTCAATGCTTTTCTCTGCGATAAATTTGGGACGGGGAAAAAATCTATAAAAATACAATGCAAATGATTATTACTTTGACAGTATGGATGCACGAAATACTGAAAATAGTATCAGTATCTCGCGGCTAATATTGATATCGAAATTATCTTTGCGTGTTTAAAAAATAGAAATAAAAATAATTTATATTTCTTAAAATGGAAAGAGGAGGAAAGCATCAACACAAAAGATGAGGTGAAGTTTTGAAGAAGATAGAAAAAAACTTCAGGTCATTTTATTGTTTTATTTTTTGCAAAAACTAACACAAATATTGAATTTTTTTTTTTTTTTTTTTTTGTATATACGTAGTTTTTGTTGGGGGGCGTTTAATATTGAGATTGGTAAATTGATTTCTCGAAGCAGTCAACAGACAAAAACTAAAATAATAAAATGAATGATTTACATTATTCCATATTTGTTTAAAACATTGTAAATTTTTGTTTAGATAATGTTAGTGTTGTGGTACCGATCCGTGACTCGTCCAGTCGCGCTTTGCTAACCACTTTTCTTCACGCTGTGTTTATTTCTAAAAACTTGGCGGTCGTCGATTTATGTCGAAACTGCAAAAGCCACAAACCAGGTCTACAAAGGAAAAAGAAAAAAACGAAGTCAAAAATATTTTAGATTTAATCTAAAAAATATTGGAATATTTCGGTATATAGTTATTTACTAAGTTTAACTTAGATATGGCATACGGCCAGAAGTATGGCGCGCCCAATGAGAATCGAACTCACTAACTATAGTCGGCAAATCTAGTTTGCTAACCATTACACCACGTGAGGTATATAGTTATTTACTAAGCTTAGCTTAAATGTGGCTCAAGGCCAGAAATATGGGGCGCTCAGTGAGAATCGAACTCACTAACAATTGTCTACTAATCTAGCTTACTAACCATTACACTACATGTCATCTGGGTAGAGTGAAGATAAAAAGTTAGTATCGCAGATCCATTATTCCTAATCACGAATTAGGTCTTCGCTGGATGCCCCATTTAAAAAAAAAACACGTAAAAAGACCAGGTGGGACACTAGGAATTTTTCCCCAAATATAATTAAAATGTTCATTATTTTTGCACAAAAAGCAAGCCCTGGTGATAGTGAATGTGCATATATATATATATATATATATATATATATATATATATATATATATATACTGTGTCGTTAATTTTTTTATTTTCCTAGTTTCCTCCGGACACACATACATACATTCACATATACAATTGCCCTTTATTTATGTACTAGAAACAGCTACTCAGTGTCACCTAGGTAGAAGGATAGAGGGCAAAAAATGTGGTGTAATGGTTATATTTTGATTTTTAGATATCTCAATAGATATCAATCACATCTTCGTTATTTTTGCACAAAAAGCAAGTTCTAGTGATATTGAATGTGCATATATATTTACTTTGTTGTTAATTGTTTTATTTTCGAGGTTTCCCCCGGACACGCATACATATATTCATGCATACAGCAGCCCTTTATTTATGTATAGATTAGTAAGAATATGGGTAATAGGTTCCTGACGTCATAATGAAACGGAAAAGATGTTTTATGCAGCTAAAGTCACAATATAATTGATATTCTCAAATACCAATATTTGCAAAGGACAGACTCTTTTATAATTTTTTCAGAATACGTTCTCATAATTTGGTCAAAAGTTAGTAAGCAAATATCGTATAATCTATCTATCTATATATAAAGGAATTTGCATTCATTTTTGTCCGGAGGAAACTTCGAAATTAAACAATTAACGACAAAGTAAATAAATATACACATTAAATATCACCATGACTCGGTTTTAGAGCAAAAATAATGAAGATTTGATTTATATTTTAGAAGACAGTTTTTTGTGCAATAACGATAAGATAGCATTAGAAATGTACAGCTGACGTTTTTAAAGGCGTTAAAACGTCATCAAATAAGTTATGGAAGATCAAAACAATCATTTTTTTTTCATATTAACTACTTTTAATTTGTTTTTTGAATTATTGAGTTTCAAATATTAGATATACAACTGATAGATCTTTAAAGAATTATTTGGGTTTATTAATTTTTAATATTTAATGAAAAAATAACAAATTAAATCGAACTCGCTATTCAGTAGTAATAGATCTGCAAACGATTATTAAACTATGTTTTTTCCTCTACCCGGGCTTTGCCGGGTAGCCGCTGCTAGTGTTGATATATTACTCTAAATTCCAATTTTGTATATACTGTAGTACATTGACATACGAGTGCCACAGCTTACGGGTTCCCTGAATTACGAGTTGTTTTTTAGCTTTGTGTTGTGAACTAAAATTTGAGGTACAATGATGTATAACTTCCTAACCGTTAGGCATGACATAACCCCAGACGGGTTGATATGCTGTTTAAAATCAATAAACATAAACACATCAACATGACTTATGTTAATAAGTTCACTAAAACAATTAAGTTTCCAAATTTATTACACCAAAGAGAAATGTTAGCTCAGTCGGTAGAGCGTCGGTCAAGGAACCACAAGGTTCCTGGTTCGATACCGTCCCTCGCCAACTCAGCGTATGAGTAGCACAGGGATCTGTGCGATAAAGTGAGGAGCTGATGATAAGTGTGGTGCTCCACCTCAGATGCAAAACCAATCTCTTTGGTCTCACGCTAGTGAAAGGGGGATAGACTCCCTCGCTGTCTTGCTGATACCGACATTAGGCCGCCCCGACAACTTTACTTACTTATTTACATACAGCCTATAATTCATTACTTTCTATTTTATTGTTTTTATACTTATAAGTAATTGAGAGTCACCTCCCCTTTATGTAAATTTAAAGTTTTTCTAAAACTATATAAACTCCCAAGAGAACTGCAAATTTATTCAAAGTAGAATAAAGCTTACTCAAGTCCAAACGTGTCTGTTTTCTTATTACTACAATACTATACAGTACTATTTTTTTTATTTAAAAACATAACGAAAAAATAGTATGGATTTTGGGGGTCTGGAACGGATTAATGGCATCTTTTTTAATATAAAAATATCAATCGCTATTGTTAGTTTAATATTTTTTGATCATCAGGTGAAAGAAGAAAGAAGTTGAAAAGAAAGACAGACGGAAAAGGTAAAATAACGAATTATCATTGGGAAGTCAATGACCGGATTGGATCGATAAATTAAAACATTGCATAAATAAACGTGGAAACGAAGCTATAAATATGTGTTTCTAAACTTATTTGATCCTCTGAGACAACCTAACTTATTGAGAGCATCGTTTACTCACGCATGATTTGCTAAATCTCTGGAAAGTGGTTTTGATAAAATTAAATTGTTACCCCACCCCCGAAAAATAGAAAGAATTAATCTTTATTGTATTCCTATAGTTTTAATAGCCCTATAAGGTTGCTCTAAAATTAGAAGAAAGATTAAGAGAATATGGTGATTTTGTTGCATTTCTATGCAACAAAATCTAAATATTTCTATTCTAAATGTATCGGATGTAAAAAAAAGATTCACTGAAATTAATGAAAAAGTATAGCATGTTTATTATAATCCTACAGTTTTAATAGCCCTACAAGGATACTTTAAAGTTAGAAGAAAGATTAAAGTTTGAGGAACAATTCTCTAATAAGAGGGAATGGTGTAGGAATGCTATAAAATCTAAATATTTCTATTTTAAATGTATCGGATGTAAAAAAAAAATAAAGAATGAAAAATGCTTTAAAATTTCTATACTTCTAAAATCTTATTTCTCTGAATGTTTGAGATGAGGCTTGATGATTAGTATTATCTGCGTTATTCGGACTATTGTCCACATCTTTATTGTTATTTGTGCAACGTTTCGGCCTATATGCATTTGGACATATGGCCTAGTGGATAAGGTAGTTATGTAAAGAGAGTTCTAAGTGACAGTTATCTCTGGGTTCCGGGTTCAATCCTAAGTAGAGGCAGTATCATAGAAAAATGATTAACACAACTCCTACCCCAGCTATGGTTAGCGGAATGAGAACAGGATACCCCCGATGACTGAATAAAGGGGTAGGTTCGAAATTCCGTGATGGCTCCCGATTACGACAAGAAGGTTCCCGAGTCCGAGAAGGTTCCCGAGTTCGATAAGAAATACCTGAAGAAGGCCGGAGGGCATATCGGCCGAAACGTTGTACAAATCTTCTTATTATAATGGAGATTGTGGGTTTTTCTGTCTGTAACCGAAACTATATTACTATACAAGTCACAATTCCTTTAGTTATTTACATCATATTCTCCATGATCCTATTTTTATTTAAACCTCAATTATTCATAAAATTGTTTTACATTACTTACACTGTTGACCATACCTACATGATATTTTCCTCGTACCCCACTTGTACGGGTCAGGCACAAAGTCCCTATTAACGTGGGACCACCCACAAGCCGAAGCTCATGGAGTGGCAGGTGAAAAATTGCGTCGATCCCGTCGGCATTCCCCCTCAAGGGGGCGCCTCAGGCACTGGGCAATAAACCCATCCCTGCCCCTTTAAATCAAGGGGGCAGGTGTTGCCTGGGGGGATGGCCCCCTGAGATCGACGCCGTTAATTATAGCAATGGTCCAGAGGCCGAAGCCACTGTTGTCCATATCTACATACTGATAACATGCAATTGTGTTTATATATACAACAAAATAGCGGTTTACAGTATGAATGGGAAGGCTAATTTGCATATTTATCTTAAAAAATTGATTTTAATAAATATATGCTTAGTATTATTAATTTCTAATTCTTTGGTTTTATCTTATTGAATATGAGCAAAAATCTCTTCAATAAATCTTAAAAGAAATCCCTTAACAAGAAGAAATAACTGTAATATTATTCTTTACTTCCTATTTTAACTAAACAGTTTAATTAGGAAAATTTACCAATGAAAGACGGGAGTAACGGAAAATGGTGGAAGAGTTAGTTTCAAAGTTATTCTATTTTTCAATCATACCCCCTCTGTTCAAAATCATTTTATCTACATTCTTATTCAGTTTCATTAGCCTTTCTAATTTAATATCATATTTTATTATAAGATTTAACTAAAATACTTGCACCCGGAGGGTGCATATATTTGTTAGTAATAATAAAAATGGGGACAATAGTCCGAATAACGCAGATAATACTATTCTAAAATCTTGTTCCGAATCGATATCATTGTTATTTGAAGGTGCAACCAAAGTAATTCGAAATACCCATAACATTAAATCGTTTATGGCACTGAAATCGGCGTCAATAAAAACACATTTTGTGCATGTTTAAATATCTATGAGCATTACTTTCCATTACCCTATAGAAAGTATTACATAAAAATGTTGATTGTAATATTCTTTTATGTAACATTTCCTTTTTTAAACTCACAAAAAAAGAAGCTATTAGAAACAAATTGCATTTTCAAGTATTCGTATGTAACAAAAGTATTTCTAGCAATTATTAAAGCATACACACGTGTGTGTGTGTGTGTGTGTGTGTGTGTGTGTGTGCGTGCATACGTTCTTTTATATTTGTGTGTACACATATCTATATAAAATACCATCTATTAATAATGAAGATTCGCTTCCGGTTTTTGTCTGTAACAAAAACTACGTCACTGCTTACGTCACTATACCCGTCATAAATCGTCATAACATAGAATAAACACACTCAAAATTTGAGTATGCAACATTAGACAGTCCTCATTGTTTTTTAAAACAAGTTTTGATAGATACATACCCAGTATCATATATTTATATATAGTTTGTTTTATTTTAATAGATATTCAAAGTTAATAGAACTTAGTTTCGATTTCAAATTGTTTTATTTTTTTTACTCCTTTAATAAATTTGATGATTTCATGATTTATGGTTCAAACTCTCCGACATTTAATTTTTAACTTCCACCTCTTCAAGCAATATCTCTCAAAAATGTATTTTTATATCGCCCAGAGGGCGTTTTTTTATTTTGCTAGTGTATATAACGATGCTTGATTTCGTTTGGTTTCTTTATTTAATGGCATACCAAACTTAATGGGTTATTTTAATGCCAAAGCCATCCTTGTGTGTATATACCACCCCCAACTCAATCGGATGCGACACATGGTCGATTCTTTAATTGGAGTCTAACAGGTTCTTGACTCGTAGGACTGGTTTAGCTCAGTTGGTAGAGCGTCCGACTAGGAGCCACAAGGTTCCAGATACCTCGCCAACTCAGCGTATGATTAGCACAGGGATCTGAACTGATGGTAGGTGTGGCGATCCGCCTCAGACACCAAAACGATCTCCTTGGTCTAGTGCTAGTGAAAAGGGGATAGACTCTCGTTGTCTCGCTGATAGCGACTTCATGCTACCCCGAAGACTTTATTTACTCATAGCTGGAGTACAAATAGTTGAATGCATAATTTCCAAGAGGTATTAACACTATCTGAAATAAGAATAACCTCATCCCGGATTTGAACTCGTGTCACCGAGTCCATTACCTTTAACGATAACCATTACTCCACACACATCACAACACCTAGAACAGTAGTCCTATAGTTTAAACCATATCCGAGGGGATGGGGAGATTTATATCTAACAATCGTATTAATGAACTTAATAGCACGACTAGATTTCGAACTCGCTTACTAAGATCTCGCAGCCCAGCACGTTAGCCACTTTACCACAGAATCTTCTCTGCATAAAGATATCGTATTAAGTTCAGTTCTTATTAGATGTTCCACTATTGTGGCTAAATGTTACAATTTTATGAGCCATCCTTTAGGTCTCAGGCAAGAGAGCTTGTCCAATGGAAATCCTTTGGTAAAGAATCCTTTGGTTCTCCTCAGTATTACAAGTTCCTCGTCAATGATTGCAAATGGACTATGGAAAGTATCAGTGTTTAAGTAGTCAATCAACCACGCATTATGACCGTTGATTGGCTGGAGGAATAGACCACGTGACCCCGCCTAGTCTAAAAGTTTAGGTGGTGTATTGCAGGATACTTTATATTACAAAAATATGGGCGTCCCATCGTGGTGTAATGGTTAGAAAGCTAGTCTCGCAGATCCATTGCTACTTAATAGTGAGTTCGATCCTCACTGGATGCCCCATACTTGTGGCTTTTTGCCAAACCTAAGCTGTGCTTGTTTTTTAGGGCACCTCATGTAGCCTAATGGCTAGCAAGTTAGTTTAGCAAACCATTGTTAGTGAGTTCGATTCTCACAAGGCGCCCCATATTTCTGGCTTTGTGCCGCATCTAAGCTAAGCTTAGTATATAACTATTACAAAAAAATTCCAACACGAAATGTTAGACTAATCTTCCTAAAACGAAATTACCGTAGAGCCAGATTTAACAATGTAATTTCAAACTTGATCAATATTGTAGTGAATTCCATCTGCACTGGTGTCCTGGCTATGATATTAAACTGTATTCAACGTGTTTAAGATGGAAAAAGGATAATAAAATTATGTGCACACAGTTATGTCTCCGTATTCCTGATTTAACATGAACAGAAATGGAACTCTGAACAAGATAGAAACAAAAGTCCGACAAAGAAGAACTTTCTGACAACTTGACACGGCTAATAAAATAACAGACATTAGAAGATTTTAGAAAACACAACAGCGAATATAATAATAAGCAATATTTCACATTACACCAGAACAAGAAAGAGAGACTTTGATGAAGAATAACAATCAGAAATCCTAAAACAGTGGAGAGTATCGAGTCAACTCTGTTGATATTACTCCCAGATCCACCCTGAACAGGAGGGATGGTATTTATTAGGCTACCATCCATGGGTCAAATAGATCTGTTTGAGATAATGAAGTACTTACCTGTTTAAATGATTGTCAAGGTAGATTGTTATACCGTATGCATTATTCGTGATTAATGAGTCTTTGGGGATTTTGACAAGACAAAGAGACTGAATCCACAAAAAAGTAACGCACATTTACGTGTGGTCAACAGTCTGGAAGTCAGCCAAACCGTACAGACTACCAAGAAAACGCACTAAGACAAATTGCAGACCTCTTTTTACCCCATGTCTTTGTTAATTCGATGCTGTTCTGTCAAGAAAACTATATTTACAATAAGTTTTTGACAAAGACATTTTATTCACTACAAGTAATTTTAGAAGATTTTGACCATTTCATCTGATCCTGTATCCAGCCATAAGCAATTGATCTAAGAAGCTGCATCTGCAAACCAAGAAAAATGCAATTCTAAAGCAACAATTGTTATGGTTAGCAAGCTAGATTCGCAACCATTGTTAGTGAGTTCGATACCGATTGGACGCCCCATAATTCTGTCCTTGTGCTAAGCTTAGTAAATAACTATAGGGTAGCTCATCTGGTGTAATGGTTAGCAAGCTAAACTCGCAGACCATTGTTAGTGAGTTTGATTCTCATTGCGCGCCCATAATTCTGGCCTTGTGCCACATCTAAGCTTAGCTTAGTAAATAAGTATAGGGCAGCTCATCTGGTGTAATGGTTAACAAGCCATAACTAAAGCCACAATGCTATACAGGTCTTTACTCTTAGCCTTGTACACGACTACAGTATGAATACAAAGATGTCGATTATATGAGTTTTATATCTCCTCTTTGTGAAAGTATGTGCATATATATGTATATAAAATCACTTTATCTATTAATCTGGCTTTATTGTCAGTGCGCGGGAACAGGTGATTATTCTGAAACACTTTAGACTCAAAAGATAGTTTCACAAATAGACGCCATTATCGCATCGATGGACAACACAATGTTTCCAATAAATTTTAATGTTAACACACATGAAAGAAAATCAATAAATAAACAAAATTTCTTAGTTAAAAAAAAAAGAATACACCTACGGTGATATAAAAATATTCAAGCAGGAAAATTACTACTTACATCCCATAATAGTCGTTACATTCAGAGTCCTAGTGAGGATATTCGGTGTTGCCCGGGAAAAAGAGATAAGTGATAAAAAGATTTGATGAAATGATTTTTTATAGAGAAATAAACATTGGGATTGGAAAGGTGATCCTAGTCAAAATTTACTCAGATAAACAATGAATCCCTTACCACTTGGAATAAAATGACCCGAGATAGTTAATATGCCATTAAAATCTATCGATCAGTCTCTTATTTGGATTTCCTGTTAAGTAGAAAAATACAGATTATTTTTATTATGTTTAAGAGAGAGAGAGAGAGAGAGAGAGAGAGAGAGAGAGAGAGAGAGAGAGAGAGAGAGAGAGTTGTGAATTACTGGTTTCTTCTTCATTCTCCTTTTTTCTACTTCTTCTAGTCGCCATGTTTCATCTTTACTTCTTTCGTCTCGATTCTTTTTGCCTTCTTCTAACTAAGGGCTTCTTTCGGGGCTAGCTCTTTTAAAATCATGCAAACAATCAACAAGACTTTGTTTCGCTTTGATCAAAGCTTTATTTCTGTATTGCCCATTTTCATCGAGAAATGTAATATATTGAAATGAGCCAAACATAAGAGGCATATTTAATGTACATTTAAGTTTATTTACAAGTTGCACATGTCATTGCGTCTGAATTGTAAATAAGAAAGGTGAAAGAGATCCCAGTCAAAATTTACTCAGATAAACGAAGGTTCATGAGTTTTAAACAAGATGGAGATTTGATTTGATTTGATTTTATAGGTGGGATTTTACGGCATGTCAACCCTTATTGGGTTATTTTATGCCGAAGAATTTGTCTGATTCATTTTTTGTGGATATTGATTTTTTCAACTCATTTTAAAGAAATTTTAAAACTTTTTTCCTATTTAACAGACATTACAAGACGCAACAGCGAATATGATATTTAGAAATATTTAATATTATGTCAACAGCACAATGCTATCTAAATACATATGCAACTCTGTCGGCTGCGACTGTATATTACACCGACTGCACCTCTGTAGAGATGTAAGACCCCCCCCCAATGTTGCTCCTCTTGGCCGTGGGATGTGATCCATGATGCTTCAGAATGGAATCCTGGTAACTAAGCAGTTCATAACATGCAACACTCCACTTTGGCTATTCATGTCAAACCATTTTTCTGAATACAAGGTGTGTCATAAAAGTATCGAGATTGAAGCTGTATTTACGAAGATAGAAATGAACAATGAATGGAACGTTAATTTTTTTCAGAATACAAGGTATGTCAAAAAGTACAAAAAAATCTCAATACTTTTTTTTACATCTTGTACACAATTTCGAATAAAATCAAAACGACACTGAATGGGTTAAGGTGGGTGAAGACTACCGATTTACTATGCACACAGATACACAGGCATATACACATGCGTATATAATATATATATATATATATATATATATATATATATATATATATATATATATATATATTTAGCAACCTCTCCACACGAACAAGATGCGACACAAGACCAATTTCTTAAAATTTCCTCACCCTATTGCCCTTATGACACCTCCAAACTTTTCTATCATATATGTGTAGAAGGTGGTGACTGAGGGTTTTAAAGGGCTGGGCATAACGTTAAACTGTCTGATGTTGAAATTCCAATTCTGGAAATCTAGGGAATATGGAGTACCCCTTCATCACCATTACTTCCACGTCTACTCTGACTCGGGGTGGTAGTACTTGTTAGGGTCCCATTTATGGGTTAAATAGAAAAACATGAGTATAAAAAAGTGTTTAAAAATCGAGTTCTAAAAATCGATTACTTAAGAATGAATAAAACAGAAATATCTTAAAATGACCCAATGGGTTTACATGCCGTGAAATCCAACCAACCCACCAACCAGCCAACCAACCTAAATACATATGGTATTGCTAAGACAAATTTAGTAAAACCCTCATTGTTGAATGGAAAATTATAAAACGTGTGAGAGCGTGTGGAACAATTTCCAGGTGTTACGGATTGTGTTTAGGGAATAAATTAAGCACCATTATTTTCCCCGTTTGGCTCGTTAAGAAAGATATGAGATTATTAGCAAGAATAGTTGCGAGAACAAGTACTTGTTGAGTCAATTAACTTCCGACTGAGAAAATATTGGGAGGGGGTAATAAATGTTTTAATATTGAGAGAATATTTACATTTTAGTAAGCGCTGATTCCATTAAAGGGGGGGGAGTAACGGGGTGAGGGGGTGAGTAACGAAAAATAATTATTATCAACAAAAGCATCTGAAGATCAATTTATATCGAGGAACTGATTGTCATATAAGATTTAAATTTGGTTTTGTGTTCACATCACGTCGGGGTCAACAGTTAAAAGAATTAAAGAATTTGGAACGCTCTCTAGGTCAACTGGGGTTATCGGGGGTGTCTAGGTCAAATGGGGTCATTGGAACGGTCTCTAGATCAAATGGGGTATCGGGGGTCATTGGAACGGTCTCTAAGGTCAAATGCGGTAATTGGAACGGTCTCTGGTTAAACGAGGGGCACTGGGGTCTTTAGAACAGTCTCTAAGTCAAATGGATCATCAGGGGTCATTGGTACGGTCTCTGGTCAGAGGGAGTCATTGGGTGTTATTGGGGGTTATTAGAACGGTCTCTAGGTCAAAGGATCATAGGGGTTCTCTAGGTCAAAGGGGGTTATTGGAACGATCTCTATGTCAAATGGTGTCATCGGGGTTCTCTAGGTCAAAGGGGGTCATTGAAACGGTCTAGGTGAAAATATATTCATCCGGAGTCTCTAGATCATCGGGGGTATGGGTGGACTCATCGGGTGGCTCGTCGGGGGGACATCAAAACAGTCTCTAGGTTAAATGGGGTCATTGGAACGGTCTCTATATCAAATAGGGTCATTGTAACGGTTTTTGGGTCAAACGGAGTCATCAGGGGTACAGGGTACTCATCAGGGATGGGTGTGTTATTGGAACGGGGGCTCATCGGGGGTCATAAGAATGGTCTCTAGGTGAAAGGGTGTCATCGGTAGGGTCATTGGAATGGTCTCAAGGTCAAAGGGGTCCCCCGAACGGTCTAGGTCAAATGGGTCATTGGTGCCGTCTCTATGTCAAATTAGGTTCACCGAGAGGTCATTGGAACGAGGACTCATCGGGGGTTATCGGAGGCTCAACGGAGGGCTTATCGAAATGATCTCTAGGTCAAAGGGTGTTATTGGGAGGGTCATTGGAACGGTCTCGATGTCAAATGGGGTCATCGGGGGGTCATTGGAACGGTCTCTAGGTCAAATAGGTTCATCGGGGGCATCTCTAAGTTAAATGGTGTCATTGGAACGATCTCTAGGTCAAATGGGGTCATTGGAACGGTCTCTAGGTCAAATGAGGTCATCGGGGGTAATCGGGGGATCCTCAGGGGGAATCGGGGGGTCATTAGAATGGTCAAATGTGTTGATTATAGAACGGTCTCTAGATCAAATCCGGGGGTAATCAGGGGGCTCATGGGGGGTCATCGGCGTGTTCAAATGGGGCCATTGAACGGTCTCTTGGTCATTGGAACGGTCTCTAAGGTCAAATGGTGTCATCGAGGGACATTGGAACGGTCTCTAGGTCAAATTGGGTGATCGGGGATGGAACGGCACCTAGACATTTACACATTGTAAACCTTTTTTCTGTTGTTGTTGGTAACTGACTTCTTCTTGCGACCCATGTTATTGGGTCGGACACATGGCTGTACACGCGCACAAGTCGCGTGAACACTGCGTCCCTTTGCCGCGTCTTTGGATCAATTAAAAATATCTTCAGCAACGGACACACAGAAAAGACACAACTCCGATCTCTCCATAGCTGAACATTTTTTACCTCCTCTTATTTACGCTCTGTTAAGAAATTTAAACTTTTTCCTTTGTGTTATTTTGTTCGTTTGTGTTCGTCAATATATATATTTATCGTTCTAATTATTTCCATCGTCTTCAGTTTTTTCCTTTATCGTTTACTGTTTTCGTGGACCGTCTTCGATAAACTATCTGTCAAGTTACCCAGTCTAACAGCACAGAATAATTACCGTTTATGAGAATCTCAGTCTTTTCCAGACAGTCATACAATTGAGAAAATGAACACATGAAAAGTAAGTTTTGGTAGTGGACTTTTGCCTCCGGTTTTCACACACACACACACACGCACACACACACATATATATATATATATATATATATATATATATATATAATATATATAGTGCTGATGAGATCTATTTTGGTCGAAATTGTAGTAGACATCATTTTCTGCAATTGTTAATGCTCAATATTTATTTATAAATTGAGCACTCATGGATAAATTGCTAATGTCGCTGCTACAGAAACGATGAGGTGGCAATGGAACACTATATATATATATATATATATATATATAATATATATATATATATATATAATATATATATATATATATATATATATAAAGATCTATACTTGGATAAAATCAATATCTGAGAGTAAGTAAGAAAGTTGCATTTGACGTTCAAGTCACCAAAATGAAGGATTGGGGAGATTTTCATCTCTAATACAGTTGAAGTAAAGCAACTCTGAATAAACTCTTATCATTTCTAAAAAAAAAAAAGACTCTGGAGCTAAGAAAACGTAAAACTTGGAAAAAGAGATTCGTGGTGTTCGCATTCTCACTTTCCTTCCGCATAGACGATCACGCTAATACTAATAAAGCAACCATCCCTGCCCTAGCGATAGTTTTGGTTTATCTCTCGACTAACGGTCGTGTCTCCTACTAATATCCATCGGTCATCTTGCCAAACGTTCAAGTTGATGTCCCAACTGTGTTACGTTTTAAATCCCGCCAATTCGAAATCTCATTTCCCTTTGATCGACATTCTCTACTCTACAATGTCAATACATTCATTCGTTACAAGACGAAGTATAAGATTAAAATCTTAAGAGCTTAAGGTGAGATCAACCTGCCCCCCTCCTTTAAGAAGAAGAAAAGTGTATTTCCTTTTTATACTAAAAGCGTCTCTTCTATTTTCTCCATCTCATTCTTCTTATCTTTTAAAGATGAACGACTGGTGGTTGCTATGGTAATTTCTTCTTTGTATTAGCTGTGAATATCAGTGACCTATAATAAATTACATGTAGACGATATCAGGTACTTTGAATATCTGTCATATGGTAAATATTACCCTGTAAAAAAGATGTTTGTCTTTTACTCAGATAAATGATACTGTATCAGACTAAATTGAGTACAGTGATTCCCAATTGTAAATAGATTTGTTCAAGTTCGTCAGGTCTTCGATATACGCACATGTCTATATCGTAAAATCACAATTGATTATAGCATAATCATATTCAAGGTTAATACGGTACTCATAGATTCATACTGTATATTGGGGACGCGTAGTGTAATGGTTATCATATATATATATATATATATAATATATATATATATATATATATATAGCCCCTTGCAGGTATACAAACAAGAGTGATAGAGAGAGAGAGTGAGAGAGAAAGAAAGAGAGAGAGAGAGAGAGAGATACAGACTGATAGAGTCGTGATTTACTGGTTTCTTCATTCTTCTTTCTCCTTATTATTATTATTATTATTATTATTATTATTATTGGTTGTAGTTTGGTCAGAGAAGGATGTTGGTGTAACGACAGTAGAGTAGGAATTTCCCCGCCAATAAGCCATTTTCTTTCCCTTGTTACGCTGGAGTTTAGGATTCAAATGGGTTAATACATTCATGAAATATAAATTAAGAATATATTTTTCAGGATTCTATAATATGTTGTAATAGAATTTTTGGTTATTTCCTAGTTGAGTAATATGATATTACAGGGTGACCCAGAAAAAACAAAAGCCAAATTATTTTCCCATTAAACTAACCCTAAACCCCAACCCTAACCCTAAACACTAACCCTAACCCTAACCTAAACCCTAACCCTAAACCCTAACACTAAACCCTAAACACTAATCCTAACCCCTAACCCCTAAACCTAACCCTAAACCCCCTAGTTGAGTAACCTAATATTACCGGGTGACCCAGAAAAAACAGCACCACAAATTTTGTAATAAAACTGTTAATTTTAATTCTAATTTTTTTAATAAATAAATAATTTGGGTTCAGTTTTTTCTGGGTGACTCATGTTACTCAACTAGGAAATAGCCAAATTTTTACAAAAATAAATAAAGCATCACCCAAAAATTTATATGCAAAATTTCATAAATCTGGAAAAAAAATTGAAATCAATATTATAGACTATAACAAATGATTTGTATAAATGATTTAACAAATGCTAACAAAATGTTAAAAAGTTAAAGATTACTATAATTAATTTTAACTAGTATTTTACTTTTATCCTTTTAATCTCAATTCACTCATCATTCTATGAGAAGTATTAGAAGAGAAGAAGTAATACTCGCCAGATTGCGTATTGGGCCCACCCACATTACCCATTCTCACCTTTTAAAATAGGAGGATGCCCCAGTGTCCCCAACACGCAAAGTACAACTTACAACCAAACATATCTGCACTAATTACTATCGAGCAAGAAACCTGAGGGACATCTTTAAGAATACAAACCCTGAAAACATTTTAAATTTTCTAAAAAAAAAGCAACTTTTTCAATAAGATATAACAGAACATAACCGAATATCTCAATAGAACCACTACTTTAAAGACTGAAATCCAAAATAAGCTTTTTTTTGGAATTAAATGACCCACAGAGGTTGATATGCTGTTAAACAAAACTCAAACTCAAACTCAAAGAATTAATAAAAAAAATAATAAAGGATAAGTTTTCAATTAGACTCACTCACATCTTCTTTGACCCAGGGAAACCTGAATAAATTAATCAGATGCTCTGACCAACTGTGCTACAAAGGGCAATTGATTGGAAGAAACACGAATCAAACTTATAAACCGAGCGGCAGTCTGGCAAAATGGTATCTGACCTGGAAGCAGAGGCATGTCAATGAAGACTTACACGAAGGAAAAAATTTTTTTTTAATTAAATCGACGCTTGCTGAATGTTTAGAGAGACCAAACCGCCGATATGAACACAATCAGGTGGTGAGTAATGTTTTTAGTAGAGGTAACACATATACGAATGACAATTCCCGTTTCACAAAGACGTCAACCCCCCAAAATGAAGAGCTCCTCGATCGGATTGAAATAAACCTTAAACATCATCGTCTAGGATTTGAACACCAGTCACCGATTCCATTTCCAGATCTCCCAGAAAAAGAAATCAAGATTTAGATGCTAATAAGTTTCTTTTAAGAGACACTCAACTTCCTGTTCTTTTTGATTCGCCGTTAGCATATTGGTAATTAGATCAGCATAATCTTCAACAGTTTGACTCAAGAAAGTTCTGTACAACCCGAAATTGATTCTAGGTTTCTGGATCAAGCGGATTCAATTTACGCCTGAAGTTGCTATCAGACATCAATTCTCTGAGCTCGACTCCAATGACAAAATGCGTTTCACGTTTGACTCACTTTATTCTGCACCAAATTGAATCAGAAAAAATAGACTTTTCCAGGCATTCTGAATTTGTTCAATTTACTCTGCTGATTTTGAAATTCAACCATCCAACTATATTCGAAATCTATGACCCTTTGCGCATTGTGCTGACTTGGTTGGTTGGTTGGTTGGTTGGTTTATTGATTTTAACGGCATATCAACCCGTCTGGGGTTATGCTATGCATAACGGTTAGGAAGTAATATATGTTGTGTATATGTGTATTTATATTTATACTTTTAGTGATTGGTTTTAACAATGTGTTAGCACCATTGGGGATCATGTTGTATGGTATTGATTAAGTTCATATTTATATTTTATGGTATAATTCTATTTCCAATGACCTCATTTGACCTAGATACCCCTATTGACCCCATTTGATCTAGAGACTGTTCCAAAGACCCCTTCGACCTAGTGACCATTCCAATGACCCCCCAATGAGCCCGCAGATATTCTCGATGACCCCATTTGACTTTGAGACCATTCCAAAGACCCCATTTGACTTAGAGACACTCCCGATGAACTCATTTCACCTAGAGACCGTTCCAATTTCCCATTTGACTAGAGACCGTTCCAATGAACCCAATTGACCTAGAGACCGTCTCAATGACCCCAAAGAGCCCATTTGACCTAGAGACCGTGCAGATGACCCCATTTGACCTAGAGGCCGGAACGATTGACCCTCCGATGACCCCACTTGACCTAGACTCCGTTCCAATGAGCCATTTGACCTAGTGCCCGTTCCAGTGACCCACCAATGACCTCATTTGACCTAGATACGCCCAATGACCCCATATATATATATATATATATATATATAATATATATATATATAGGGTGTCCCAAAATAATGTATACACTCTTTGAATCGTTATAAGTTATTCAATTTATGTATTTTGACTTGTAAATAAGATTGATACAAGAGAAAGAATACGTATTTAATGGATTTGAGTGCAAAATATACAAAAACATAGCATTATCAACGGTTAGTCAAATCTGAAATATAATAAAAAACGTATTTTAACTATTAATATTTAAAGAGTGTATACATTATTTTGTAACACCCTGTATATAAACTGCCGGCTTAAAGTTTTGGACCAGCCAAAATTATTTCACTAATTTCATAATAAAGGTTAATTTCGATAAATAAATATTCTTTTTCTTTGCCTATCATTTGTTTTTACTATCTATGCTGATTCTTCTTTTTTATGTAGTTTCATATACACTGCGTTTATCAGATAGATTTCTTCTTTTTTATTATATATATATATATATATATATATATATATATATTATAAAATGGGTACAAGAGATAACCTACTCGAGTTTCACCATAAGGATCTTCAGGGTTAAATCCACTGAATTAATCGAGACACCGATTAATAGCAGTGAATCTCACGTATGTGGTCATTGTATTGAATACAATGACCACACACATGAGATCGACTGCTATTAATCGGTGTCTCGATTAATTCATCTCTCTCTCTCTCTCTCTCTCTCTCTCTCTCTCTCTCTCCACACACACACACACACACACACACACACACATATATATATATATTATATATATATATATATATATATATATATATATATGTTGTTATTCTGTTGGTGCAAATTGATTTAAAACTTTAGTTAATTCCTTTTGTGGCATGGTTTATACAAGTCGAATTTATTACTCTCCTTTTATGCTAAAATCTCATTGGATTTCTACTTACTCTCCATGTTGAATAAAATGTTCTTGGTTCCTCTTTGTAAAATGTTCTATCAATGTTTACACATCGTAAAATCCACCTTTAAATGCCGTACATTCCATTGGCGATAGAAGTGAATGTTATTAAATCACATGAAAGGGACGATTTTTCGCTTTCTTCTCAACAATCACAAAACCTCTTTTTACATGGAGTGTAAAGAAATGGAAACTCTCTTAAACGGAAACCGCCTATTTGTTTGAACGGAAACTAAAACAGAGAAAGAGAGAGCAAGTTTTCAGCTAAAAAACAAACAAACTGTCTGTTATATACTGGCTTCAAATTCTATATATTATATAGCAGCCTTTTCTTCACGTTGCTAAATCGCGTATCTGTATACGTAGCGGGTATGGTCACAGTACCCAAAGCGATGTATGTTAGTAGCCAGCTACGACCGACTACTGGACTTCAATAACAACAGATACGTAGGTACAAAAGAGGACCCTTCTTTATTTTCTTCGGTGTGTGAGTGGTGAAGGCTCGGAGCTTACAATGAGTGCACGAGGGTTGGTTGCTGACGAGAGACGTGAAGTGTCCTTTCCGCTGTCGGCTGGCGTCTGAGTCTGTCAGCTTGACCCTCTAGCTTTTTGTATTGACGACACGTCTACACATCTTTATCTTTTTGATCTGATAACGGACCTTTGTTATATATTTCTTTTATCTTCACCCTGCTTCCTTGACCGGAAACTATCTCTTCCGCTTTCTCTTTCTTTTTAAATATATATTTTTATCTTTCTCTTTGTCCCTCAGCCGGAAGTTCCATCTTCCGGGCGAGGACAATACAACAAAACAAGCAACAAAAAAAGACAAAAACAAAAAACAGCCATTTCAAAGGATACGCATGATTTTTACTATCGGTGAACAACAAGAAGTAATGATTCCAATTCTAGTAGGTTGGCTGGTTGGATTTTACGGCATGCCAATCCTTGATGGGTTATTTTATGCTGACGACATTTTGCTTTATTCATTCTTGATGTGTATTCAAAATTTTTGTTAAAACTCAATATCTTTAAACACGTTTTTAATAGTCAATTTTTTTAAATCTATTTAACCCATAGATGGGACCTTAACAGGCCCGACCACTCTAGGTGAGAGTTGGATTTGGAGTAATAGAAATCAAGGGGTACTATAGGATTTGGGTATTACGGTATGAAATGAAATGAAGAGAGAATAACAAACACAACTGGTTAGCCGTATTGATCGAGACTTTTTATTGATAAGACCGTTAACTCTGAACGCTAGAATCCAGACGCTCAGAACTTTTTTATTTACTTAATTTAAATTTTGATTTAATTTAAGTTCCCACAGTACTCCCCATTCACCAGAGTTTCAGAATTGGAACTTCACTACTAGATACAGTTAATTGTCATACCCAGGACACTAAGATCCCCAGCCACAGCCTTCAAGCAAATATATGATAAAAGGGTTGATGATGCGATAGGGCAATTGTTTTGGAAAGATCATACAAATATTAGGGCTTGACGTGTCTGACCACCAGAATGTCATCCTTAAGCATCAAGGGTCGCCAATCCAATTATTCTCCCTCTAGCTATGGGCAGTAGGGCAGACTGGGCTTTTAACCTTGGTATGGAAACCGGTTCAGCACACTCACTTTAAAGAAAAAAGAAGGTAACTTTGGTGTTGTTTGTTAACCTGTGATTTATTCTCAATTCTTAATATTTCGGGTTAAAAATCCCATCTACAGAAGATCCCTAGAACTGAAGTTGTTGCTAGTGGCTGTTCATTTGTTTTGTCTCATGTCTTCCAAATTCTGTGGGTGGGGGGCTGCTTGTTTATGTGTGTGTGTGCGCGTTTATATTTATGTTCATTTGCTTTTTTTTGTTAATTACTATTCAGATTTGGCTCGCCCTCTAAGCATTTTTTTTTTGTTTTTTTGTTTTTGACTAACAGGACCATCTGATCTCTTTTTTATTAATATGTGTCTGAGATTAACACAGTTACCTTCTTTTTTTCTTTACACTTGCATTGTGATAGCCTTCAAAACCAACCAGCAAACTAATATATACATATGCATATATATATATATATGTGTGTGTGTGTGTGTGTGTGTGTGTGCGTGTGTGTGTGTGTGTGTGTGTGTGTGCGTAAAATATTCGGTGTAATATATTTAGAAACTTAAATGTTTTTATTGAAATTATTAACATAAACAGAAAGCAAAATATCGACCAAGTAACAGCTCGTAACTCGAAAATCTCGTAAGTTGGAACACTCGTAAGTCGAGATACCACTGTATATGTATTGTTGTTTTCGTAGAAATAAATATGAGACATTACTTTCGGATCATTCTTCATAATTTTCAAAAAATTCTTTTGTAATTCGTAGTTTGCTCATATTGCTTCAAAGTTTTGTGTTCTCAGATTTTGCGATAAGGTCACGGATTCATTTTATTTTGTTGTATTTCATTTTATAGAATATCATCATATTTGTCTTCTGAGAAAATAAATTAGGTGCTAGAAACAAAAATGTAGAACAACAAAAAGAAAATTATAAAGAAATTTTAATTATATTAATGTTCAGTAGAAATTATAACAACAGTCCAAGCATAATCCTCTCTATTTTATCTCTCACTCTCCTCCATTCTCTCTCGCCCTATCTCTCTCTCTCTCTCCTCTCTCTCTCTCTCTCTCTCTCTCTCTCTCTCTCTCTCTCTCTCTCTCTGCCGACAAAACTTAGTAAAAATTATAACAACGGTCCAAATATAATCTTCTCTCTTATATCTCCTCACTCTTTATCATATCCCCCCTCTCTCTCACTCTCTCTCTCTCACACCTTTAATCTCCCCTCTCTTTATATATTTTCCCCTCTTTCTTTCTCACATCTTTCACTTCCTCTTCCTCTCTCTCACTCTTCCTCTCTCTTTCTCCTCTCTCTTTCTCTCTCTCTCTCTCTCTCTCTCTCTTTCTTTCTATCCCTCTCCCCTCTTCCACTCACTCACCTTTATCTCTCCCGTCTCTTTTATATATTTTCTCCCCCTCTTTCTTTCTCACATCTCTCACTCTCCCCCCCCTCTCTCTCTCTCTCTCTCTCTCTCTCTCACACACACACACACACACACACACACACACACACATTCACTCACTCACACTACCCACTCTAAACTTATTATAAGCTTCTTTTGCAACAAAGCAGCTTTTCATGACGAATCTTGGATTTCTATTAAATTTATCCCACTGATCAATTTGCCTCTGAGGCACAGGGTTCAATCCTATGTTCTTCAGATGATAAGCTTAAAATCATGACGTATTCGTTTTATTCGGTTCTTTCTTTTTTTTTTTTTCTTTTTTTTCTTTATTTCTCAAGAAAATCTTGCGTTAAATAAATTCATATCAATAATTGGCAGAATGTTGTCAGTCTGGGGGGGGGGTACGTTTAGACTAATGGATATTGATACGAGGAATGGAAAAAAAGGCGAGTCCAGGTTCAGACTCTTGCTGGGATTCCTCACGTTCATTCCCCAGTCATTTTGGAAATATCTCTTAGACTGTCTGAGAAAAGAAAAAAGCTGAAAAATATTTAAACACGAAAGTGAAAAAAGCAAAGAGTGAGTTTTTAATACATAAACTTATAGAATAAATTATTCTTTTCATACATTATTCTATTCAGATATTAAAATGACAATAAGCAAGTACATATTGCAACTGCTTGGTATTTAAACAATTAGAACTGAACAGTTCATATCTCAAAGTTGTGTTTGTTAAGGAACCAAAACACTATCAAAAATTTGAATTTTTCCAATTTAAATAAAATTTGATTTGTATTTTAAAGTGTTTGTTGGAAATAATTGGGTGTTTCCCCATCCTTTTTAGTTATAGTGCATATCCATAATTTTCATCTTGAAAATCAGATTGAACAACCTTTGTAGCAACATCTATACATATACAAAGGGCAGTTGGTGTGTATGTATGTATGTATGTATGTATGTATGTATCTTCCTTTAGAAGAAAAATAATAATCAGTCGGCTCTAGATTTGATCTCCGACAAGTTCAAGATAACATATACTGACTTGAAACCTAAAATTAATAGATTCCTTCATATAAAATGGCAACAGCACTGGAATAACAGCATCCACAATAAACTCTACCTAATTAAACCCACTTTGGGAGACTGGAGACCAACTTTAAGAAAGTCTAGAAAGGAACAAGTCATTGTGTCCCGATTATGCATTGGTCACACAAGACTAACACACTCCTATATACTCAAATAAGAACAACAACGACAATGTGAAACATGTGAAACACCTTTGACTGTTAAAAACTTATTTATGGAATGCAGGGGTTTTGCTCACATCAGAAACCGTTATTTTAATGCAAACAATATAAAAGATCTAGTTGAAAATGTCAACATGGAGGATATTCTGTCCTTTTTGAGGGAAATAGAATTATACCATAGAATATAGACATGAACTTAATACCATACAACATGATCCCCAATGGTGCTAACACATTGTTAAAACGAATTACTAAAAAGTGTAAATATAAATACACAACATATATTACTTCTTAACCGTTAGGCATAACATAACCCCAGACGGGTTGATATGCCGTTAAAATCAATCAACCAACGAACCCACCAACCAAGCCAAAGAAAAATAATACAAAGTAGGTGATGTGTGGTTCTTCGATGGGCCTCTGCTTCTGTTACATACTCTTTTTATTGTCTCGTATTTCTCTGAATTTTTAAGATGATGCTTGATAGTTTGTATTATTTGGATTATTCGGACTATTGTCCTCATCTTTATTGTTATCTGTACAACGTTTCGGTTGATGAACCCTCCGATCTTCTTCTATCCTTTCCAACTCGGGAACCTTCTAGAACTCTGGGACCCTCTCTTCGAACTCAGGAACTTGCTTTTTGAAATCGGGAACCTTCTTGTCGCCTAGAATACTCAGGTGAATCCCGGAGACCATAGGAGAATTGTTGTCACTCAGACTCCAGTGAAAGTCTATCAGCTAACACTGGTGAGAAAAACTCCATAATAATAATAATAATAATAATAATAATAATAATAATAATAATAATAATAATAAATTTGATAATAATAACAAGAAGAATAAGAACAATAAGAATAGGCTTGTGCATATATTAAATGGTATATGCACAATTCTGAACCAGTCCTGGAGATTGGGACGCATAAAATTCTCTGGTACATACAGAGAATTGAGAAAACTGTGGAACATAAAGGTGAAGGTCGTACCAATTGTAATTGCTGCTTTAAAAACGGCCCCTAAAGGTCTGGAAAAGAATTTGGGTGAATTGGAAATCAGAGGAAGAATCGATACCATCTAAACTACAGAACTGTTAAGATCGGCTTGAATACACAGAAGAGACATGAGGAGACTTGCTGTCACTCGGTCTCCAGTGAACCTCCGGCTACGACAGGTGTGAAAAACTCAATAATAATAATAATAATAATAATAATAATTGAGACCATCCAGACAACAGCATTGCTAAAATCAGCTAGAATACTCAGAAGAGTCCTGGAGACCTGAGGAGACATGACATCGCTCAGACTTACGTAAAATACCCTTACCTAACACAGATTTGATAAACTCACAGTAGTAGTAGTAGTAGTAGTAGTAGTAGTAGTAGTAATAATAATAATAATAATAATAATAATAAAGTCAAAGTGATACCAATTGTAGTTGGTGCACATGGAACGGTCCCAAAAGGATTGGAAAAGGGTTTGGAAAGTCTGGAAATCAGAGGAAGGATTGATACCATCCAGAACACTGCACTGCTGCAATCTGCCAGAATAGTCAGAAGAGTACTGGAGACCTGAGGAGACTTGCTGTCACTCAGACTCCAGTGAAAGACCATCAGCTAACACTGATGTGAAAACTAAAAAGGAGTAAATAATACTACTACTCTGACTCAGAGGGAACCTAGCAACAAAAAGGTGTCTCCACATTTTCCAGACCTGCAGAACTGGATCCTCACCACCAGATACATTTCAGTGTCCTAACCAGGACAATTATCTTTAATTGAATAAATATTTTTCTTAAGTGATATTCATATAATTATTTTGTATTTTTCTCAATCGATAATCATGCCATTATTTTCTAGAGACAGCATTATATGATTTATCAGATTTTGACTATAAGGTCATGTGATGTCATGTGAGGTCATCGAAGATCATCCTATGACATTTCAAGCCAAGACAACTGAAAAAGAAACGTTGGTATGTAATACAGAAATAATTTTGACCTTATAAATAGTGGGGCAGAAAAAAGGACAGATCAGCTCTCTGAGGTCAATAAAGTTATTGGAGGCTAAAGAATACCAAAATAACTCTTGCATCTCTTCTAGTGGAGAAAGCATAATATAAAGATATTTTGGTTAAATCGAACTTAACGGACATAAATTCCACCATCATATCTGCTGTGGAGTTTTAAGGGTACAAAAATAAGACAATGGTAACAATGTATACAAATGTATTGAACAAAAGGAGTAGAAATTTACAGCAAAGAAAGTGGAGATTGCGTCCGACCATACAGTTACGAGCTGACTCGCATTTGCTTCGTCTCAAGCCACAATTGTTCCTATTACTTATAGTAGCCGTCGGCGCATTCCATTTATGTCCATAGGTTATATCACCTATAACAATATGTCACCCCGTCGAAAGAAAAAAATACAAAAAATCAGGGAATTAACCGAATTTAATGAAATTTTCAGTGTTGATATATTAATGAATAAAAGATATAATGCACCAGTTATTTTATTTAAAAACTTTAACATTTTTTCAGGTCAGTTAACTTTAAACCATGTATCTTTGAAAACCTGTGTTACGCCTTAAAGATACGTAGTTCAAAGTTAACTGACCTGAAAAAATGTAAAAGTCTTTAAATAAAATAATTAGTGCATTATATCTTTTATTCATTAATATATCAATAATGAAAATTTCATTAAATTTGGTTAATTCCCTGATTTTTGGTATTTTTTTCTTTCGGCAGAAACTTTACGATGGCGGAATTTAGATCCGTTAAGTAGGATTTAACAAAAGTATCTATATATTAATACGCTTGTATGTACCTACGTGTGACACGCCTGTCATCATCTCAGATGAATAATGGATTATTCCATTTTGATTTAAAAGATATGAATGCATGTCTTCTAATGTTATGCTCTGTCATCACTTCAGATAGATAATGGACTATTCCATTTTAATTCAAAAGATATGAATGCATGTGTTTAAATGTTATGTCCTGTCATTACCTCAGATAAATAATGGACCATTATAACGCCAACTGCACCTCTGCAGAACGGGAGCCCCCCACCCAATGTGGGGCACCTGTTGGCCGTGGGTGGTGACCCGTGTTGCTTACCGAATGTTCAGTGTTAGTGTATCCATGGATGTACTGATGTATTATAACGACCTAGTATTGGTTATAAAGTAAGTAAAAGTAAAGTCGCCGGGGAGGCCTAAAGTCGATATCAGCCAGACAGCGAGGGAGTCTATCTCCTTTTCACTAGCGCTAAACTAAAGAGATTGTTTTAGCGTCCGAGGTGGAGTACCACACCTACCATCAGCTCCTTACTTTACCGCACAGGTCCCTATGCTACTCACACGCTGAGTTAGCAAGTATCGAACCAGTAACCTTGCGATTACCCAGGCAAGTGCTCTACCGACTGGGTAATGACCACTTATATATAGAATAGACCTTAAGGTCTAAGGAGACTTGCTGTCAGTCTGACTACAGTAAACTATTACACTAGTTAAAAATTACATGAAAAAAAAAATTCGCATGGAATAATAATAATAATAATAATAATAATAATAATAATAATAATAATAATAATAATAATAAACTACTGTCAGTTCTTTTGCACTTCATGACTGTCCTCAACTACAGACTGACAGTTTAATTTAATTGCTTCGTTTAACAAAAGACGTCCAACTTGTATCCTGTCCTAGACAGAATTAAGCAAAGCATCAGAAAACATTCGAAAGTCATTTCGTAAAGTTATGATATTGAAAATCGAACAGTGGGCGTGGCTTACGTTGAGGATTGGCCTGTCATAGAGTTCATTGCGGGCGATTTAAATATATATATATATATATATATATATATATATATATATATATATATATATTGTGTTGGGTGTGTGTGTGTGGTGTGTGTGTGTGTGTGTGTGTGTGTGTATGTGTGTGTGTGTGTACAAATAAATGTTTGATTGGCTACTCATATATATATATATATATATATATATATATATAATAAAGTATTCAATGAAATACACACACACATATATATATGTATGTAAGTATGTATATATGTGTGTGGGAGTGGGGGTGTATGTGTGTGTATACAAATAAGTGTTTGATTGGCTACTCTATTATATATATCTATAATAAAGTAGTCAATGAAATACACACACATATATATGCATGTATGTATGCATGTATATATATATATGAGTCTGTGTGTGTGTGTGTGTGTGTGTGTGTGTGTGGTGTGTGTGTGTGTGTGTGTGTTGTGTGTACAAATAAGTGTTTGATTGGCTACTCTATTATATATATATATGTGTGTGTATGTATATAATAGAGTAGCCAATCAAATACATACATAAACACACACACACACGCATATATTATATATATATAATATATATATATATATATATATATATAATAGAGTAGCCAATCAAATACTTATTTGTATAAAGCTGTTACACATGATTGAAAGGTTACGCGTATCGGTTGGCATAAACAAGCGTGTGAGTCAATATTTTACGAGCAATATTGTAAAGCGAAGATTAGGCGAAATAATTTCCTCAAGGGACAGGAACAATTCGAAGGAATCCGAACTGAAAACATATTGGCATAACAAAGTATCTTTGTTAAATGGAAAGGATTTATTGATTTTCTTATGTTTTTCTATGTGAATAATTGGTTTTAAAAAATTAAATAAGATAGCTTGACCTATTATCTTTTCTGTGTCAATTACGAAGTTTGGCACAAGGTCAGGAGTAAGGGTCATCCAGTGAGAAGCAGGTTCACAAACAGTTGTATGCTAATCTATCTCTCTGTTGGAGAATGGTAGTTGGTTGAATAAATCGATTCCTCTTTTGTATTTAGATTTTTCCCATTGTTGTTCTCGTCTTTATTGTTATATACTGTTGTATACTCTCTTTCCTTACTTTCTTACTTCTATTCTTCTAGTGTCTCTTCTAGCGTCTGGACTTCGTCTTGGGGACTTCGTGTCTGGTCTTCCATTGGAGATTTCTCTTTATCAGAAGCCCTGTGTCATTGGTAGTTTTTAGATAATAACACAAGACTTCGATTTAACTTAGATCATATTTTATTCCGAAATCCCCACCAGACTACCTGCGCAGATTGAGTCGGAGCGTGTATAACACGACTTACCACCGTCGTGGTTTTGGCCGAACTGACTAAACAAATCTCTTTCTAATCTAAACCGGAAGAGGGTCTTCTCCACTGATTCTCACGGTATCCACCGGAAGGATCCGGATGAGGTCAAGCATTGTCACTCATCCGTCAAGGCCACCGACTGCAACTTATAACAGCCATTTTGGTTTCTACACTACTGTACATAAATATTAGGAATCTAATAATTATGTAACAATACAACGTTTCGATCGATGTGCTCCCCGGCCTTCTACAGGTGTTTCTCAGACTTCTACTCATTTATTTTTTTCTAAACACGCTCTGCGTTACAATAATTTGGATGCATGGTTAGCGTAAAGGCTGTTGTAGTAGGAAGTGCAATCAGAATTATTAACTTTATTATTATATACATAATATTACGGCTAATGTGCTCTTCGGCCTTCTTTGGGAGTCACTTGTCGAAATTGGGAACCTTTGTGTCGAACTCGGGAGCCTTCACAGAATTTTGAACCAATCCTTTTCTTTAATCCATTAGAGTACATTGTTCCGATTCCGTGGCCTATCAACCAGACAGCGAGGGAGTCTATCTCCTTTTTACTATCACTAGACCAAGGAGATTGTTTGGGCGTCTGAGACGGGGAGCAACTCCTACCATCAGCTACTCACTTTACCGCACATATCCCTGTTCTACTCATACGCTGAGTTAACGAGTACCGGGATCGAACCAGGAACTCGAGGTTCCCACTCGATACTCTACCGACTGAGCTAAGCCATGATTACAATTAAGTAGGAATACTTTATTCAAACCATATAATTGTGTATCAACTATTAGTACTAGTACAAAAAAACACCCTCCGGGCGATGTAAAAATAGATTTTTGAAACATATTGCCTGAGGGGTGGGAGTAAAAAATTCAATGTCAGCGAGTTTGCACCTTAAGTAAGTAAAATCATCAAATTCATTAAACGATTAAAAAATAAAACAATTTGAAATGTAAACTTTAAATATGCATTAAAATAAAACAAACTATATATAGATATATAATACCAGTCATGTATTTATTAAAACTTGTTTTAAAAAACAATGAGGACTGTCTAATGTTGCATGTTCAAATTTTGAGTGTATTTATTCTATGTTATGACAATTTTGGGTAATGTGACGTAAGCAGTGACGTAATTTTTGTTACAGACAAAAACCGGAAGCGAATCCCCATTATTATTAGTATTACACAGGAATACTTGACACGAAATAACTATACAAACAACTGATTATTCTATGTATTTACTAAACCTTTCAGTACGAGCAGGATGCGATACAAAGTCAATTCTTGCGCTGGGGGTTCTGGTTTGTATTCAGAGTTTTCCTTTTCTTAGACCGGTTGCCTAACCAAAGTTAACAATCGGCTGGCCACGTAAAGCCCTAGCACCTATATGATTTTCCCAACCCATTGCCCTTATGGCAAGCCCAATCCCTTTTTATCATATGGGTGTTAGAAGGCGGTGACTGAGGGTCTACATGTCCTGGAATGGCGTTAAACTCTCTGATGGTGAGGTTCCAGTTTTGGAGGTTTGGGAATGTGGAGCATCCCTTCATCACCATTGCTCCCTGGTCCACTCTGACCCGGAGTGGTAGTACCTGTTAGGATCCCATCTATGGGTTAAATAGAAAAACATTAGTTTATAAACGAAATTGCATTATCCATTAAAAATGAATTTATTTCAAAACTTTTTCGGCATTAAACATTTTTGAATACCAAATTACGAAAGAAAGTATCGGCATAAAATAACCAAGGGGTTGACATGCCGTAAAACCCAAACAACCAATCAGTCAAAACAAACCTAACCAAAGTTAAAGAGCTTAATCAACCCTATTATATACCCACGGCTGGATGGAGAATAGTTGGATTCATACCTTTCTAAAGTGTATTGGCTATGTGAAATGCAAACAGTCTCATCCAGAATCTGAACTCCGTTCGTCGTACCTATTTCTTACGACGATAACCATTACACAAAGAACGCAAATGATTAACAGAATCAGAAATTTTACAAATGCATCAGATCCCGGCATTAAATAACCCATACTGAGTTGATATGCCGTTAAACAAATAAATCAAACAGAATTAAAATATACACAAATGATGTGGCTGGTCCTATACTGGGCTTTACAACTCTAAAGAAAAATCGATGGAAGTAGTCTAGTGCTTCAGATCTTTAAGTGAAATGTTGGACATTCATATGTCATGTCTCACAGGGGAACCTTTTAGAACAGACCAATCCTGTAATAAATCTTCTTTTAAATTCTAACCTCAAACAATCCCATTATTTTTTATGTATTTCTACAATAGAATCACTATCTAATGCATTTACAATATATATATATATATTATATATATATATATATATATATATATATATATATATAGTTATCCAGAGACACGATATTTCGGAGTATCATGTCTCCTCATTGGGGCTAAACTTAGTAGGCTGCCTCCAGCCAAAAACTAAACCCGACCGATTTTCATCAGTCAGAGTTTATAATACAACGGTGGTGCAAGAATGTGCGTGTGCATATAAATGCACACTTAGTACCATAGATACATAATAGTTAGTTAAATTGAATTAATAAATAGTAAAGTCAAGCCACATATATGTATAAATATGTGTGTGTGTTCTAGTGTGGATAATGGGGGTATACATATGTATAGATAGATAGATACATATGTGTGCATGTATACATACATGGTGTGTATGCATATGTGTGTATGTGTAAGTAGGCATATTGTTTGTGGGTGGCAATAGGCAACAAAAGCATAAAACTGAGGATAGATATAAAATGATGATAATCTCTTCTTAGGAGACGAGGAGACTGGGTTTTGACCAATTTGAGGGTCAACGATAGTTTAGACTAGCAATAAAATATGACCTAGATTAAGACAAAGAACTTTTCAAAACACTCAGGGTTTTAGACACAAATCTCGGAGGATGAGATTTCGTACGAGAGTGAGATGAGATTTAGGGATTTCTGGGAAATTGAAAAAGTTTAGTCAGTTAGCTTCTGGACAGCGGGGGAGGCAGTTAGCCTCTGGGAGCCGAAGAGGACGGCAGTTTAGTTTTTGGACACCGGAGAGGACAGGAGCTGCCCACTAGAAGCTAGCCCTAGCAGAGGTCCACAAAGAAAACGAGGGACCCCCCATCTCGACAACCATGGGAAGATAGTGACTGATTAGAAGCAATACGAGTTATACATCTCCCTGCCATTCTGAAAGTTCAACCTAACATTGTCTTCTCTTCATCTCTCTTCTTGTTGTTTTGTTTCCCTTATGACACATGGGTGCGTTCCAGACACGGCGTTGGGGGTTGTCAGACGATCAATACGGCCAGTGACAGAAGTGACAGAGATGATCCAGACAGACTGCTATTGATCATCAATATTCTCTCCGGACGTCCTGTACTTAACGATTAAGAGCATCGATCTGGGAGACTGCTATTGGTTGTGATCGATATTCTCCCAGACGATTTGGACGAGAACGGTGGAAATGATGACAACCCGACCCCCATGTTGTCATAGTTGTTAAGAGCTCGGCCATCAGCACTTACAAACATGAAGCGGATATATATATATATATATATATATATATATATATATTTGTGCTTAAGGTCGTACCTAATTTGAAAATTAATTAATTAATAATGAATTAGGCGGAATGCCCTATTTAAAGTATGGCTAAACAAATCGAGAAAAATCCGTATGACATTTCGGCCGTGATGAGCCTAATAGGGTATATGATTCATACAGAGATGAGGACGTAGCCATACATTAAAATAGGCATTCCCGCCTAATTCATTATTGAATTCATTAATTCATAATAGGTAAGCCTTCAATTAAAAATTCTAAAAACTTTTCAGCAAAAAAAACAAACATATTATATATATATATATATATATATATATATATATATATATATATATATATATACTATAGTGTGTAATTGTCACTGTTTCAGCTTTTACTGGAACGGTGTGCCAAACGCAGTATTATTGGGAGAGTGCTCAATATAAAATAGAGCTGTTATATAATATAATAAAATAAATATATAAAGGTTTTCCATATCTATTTATTTGATGACATCCTATGTCTATTGATCTTTTTGTAATTTTTGTAATTTTCGATTTTCCTTGCATTTGAAACAACGTCACCTGATGATTGCTGACGCATGAAATCAAAATGGTTGTGACTGTTCCTTTGTCATCAAATAAATTGATATGTAAAACCTTATATATTTATTTTTATTATATTATATATATATATATATATATATATATATATATATATATATATATATATATATATATATATATATACTTACTATTTAACTGTAAAATATTTTTTACAATAAAATGAATAACAAAGCATTTATATTATATTAGCTTGATGTTCTCGGCCTTGCTTAAGTTATATAATATCCGTCTAAACTTAAGTATAAGCTTTTTCAATCTCATATCGTTCACCATTGGATAGCATTACCTATCGCTCGATGTGCTTATTGTGAACATTTTACTCATGAAATTTTTCTTGAATCTAAAATGTTATTCTATTTTCAAACTCGTCGTAGAACAACGAAAGAACGTGGGTCTTTAGAATATTCTGGATTGAAACGGCATTTTATTTCTTAGTTTATAATACCACAGACAGTAATTTGATCACTAGTGAATTACAAACACTGGATTCTTCATAAAATTCAACACAAGAAAAGTTTTGTTTAATCTTGTTACAATCAACCAATTCATTCCGTTTTGGCTTCGAGACTTTAGAATACGCTGACAGTGTCACCTGCAAAGGTAGCTCTGACGGTTGGGGCGTTAGAATTTACCGACTGCACCTCTGCAGAGGGGTAAAATTCCCCCAATTGGACCACCTGTTGGCTGTGGGTGGCAACCTGTGATGCTTAAGGATAGGACCCAGGTGGATGAGCAGACCATGACTTGCAAAACTCCACTTTTGCCCTTTCTTGGGCTAGACGGGCGGTCGGAGAGGCCCCCTCCGATCAATCAGCTGGTCACGTCAAGCCCTAGCACCTATATGATTGCCCCAATGCTATTACCCTTATGGCAAGCCCCAACCCTTATATGGGCGTATGGGCGCTAGAAGGCGGTGATTGAGGGTCTACATGTCCTGGGAATTACATTAAACTCTATCTGATGGTGAGGTTCCAGTTTTAGAGGTTTTGGGTATGTGGAGCACCTTTTCATCACCATTGCTCCCTGGTCTACACTGACCCGGGGTGGTAGTACCTGTTAAGGTTCCATCTATGGGTTAAATAGAAAAACATGAGTTTATAAATAGAATTTGATTATTCATTAATGATGACTTTATTTCAAAACTTTGTCCGCATTACATGACCAACTGAGGTTGATATGCCGTAAAACAAACCAAACCACCCCACAAAAAAAACCTGCAACGGTATAAGCCCTCGCTCCAAAAAAGAAATGTTCTGAGTATGATACTAAACTGCATTTAAACTTTATTTTAAAGTCAATATAAAACTATTGATTTTTTTTCAGAAAGTAAAAATCATAAATGAACAATTGAATGACGCTTAAATGAACAGATTAAATATTAATTTATTGAATCTAATGCTTATTCTTTATGCGCATTTATAAAAAAAACATTGGTGAATTATTTTCCAATTTATTGCCAAAAAAAAAATTAATGAAATCTGTCTGGCCTACTTTTTATGCAAAACGTGTAAAACATATCAATATATTTACGGATTAGATCAATATCTATTTATGTACAAAAACGTAATAACTTTACAGGAAAATAATGTTTCAGTTTTACATAAAAACATGTCTAATCTTAAAAGAAAAAGATAAATGTTTTAATTCTACACGCCCAAATATTACACAAAACAAATTTCTTTTTATTGTAAACGGAAATTTGTTTCCACACAAAAATGTTTTAATTTGTTTGAAAAAATAAATGTTTTTATAACTCAGAAATATAAGTTTACATGAATTTAAAAAAGAATTACCGTATTTGACACACTTTTTTCCCAAAATTTTGGCTCAAAAAATTGCCCTGCGTCTTATACATCGTAGGTGAAGTCTTAGACCTCCTTAAAATAATTGTATTATTATTATTATTATTATTATTATTATTATTATTATTATTATTATTATTATTTCCTGTTATTGAGATGTCTTGTGTATGCTTATTGCTTGCCTGTACTGCCAAATTGCTTTTATACAGCTATGTTTTTGCTTGTGTAATGCACAGCTAGATTGTTTTCAACAATATATGCTTAGATACACTAAAATACTTTTTTCCTGAATCTGACCTGCTGAAAATAAATTTTTGGATTTTTACATGAAAAATTTTTAGATTTAAAAGAAAAAAATATTATTTTCATTTCACACAAAAAGAAATTTTAATTTCTACGAAGAAATGCTTAAATTGCGCATGAAAATATGTTTCGATTTTACAAGAACATTAAGTGTTTTACTTTTACATGAAAAAATAATAAAATTTAAATGATGTAAACACGTCCAAGATTCAAAATGAGGCTGCCGGTTATATTTCTTACGACGATAAGCGTTACAATAAATGCACCACCTATTTTATATATACTAGCAAATATATGCACCCTCCGGGTGCAAGTATTTAAGTTTTAATGAAATAAAATATTATGTTAACTTAGAAAGGGTAATGGAACTAAATAAAATGCCGATAAAAAGATTTGAAACAGAGGGGGGAACAACTAAAACTTGCTTTTTCTTCCCTCCCGTCTTTCATTGCTAAATTTTCATAATTTAACTATTTAGTTAAATTAGGAAGTAAAGAATAGAATTACTGTTAATATTGTTAATGGATTTATTGGAGAGATTTTTGCTCATATTCATTAAGATAAAACCAAACAATTAGAAATCAATAATACTAAGCACATATTTATTAAAATCAAATTTTTAATATTAATATGCAAATTAGCCTTCCCCTTCACACTGCAAACCACTATATTTTGTATATATAAATACAATCGCATGTTAATAATATGTAGATATGATCAACAGTCTTAATAATGTAAAACAATTTTATTAATAATTGAGGTTTGAATAAAAATAAAATCATGGAGAATGTGATGTAAATAACAAAGGGAATTGTGACTCGAGTAGTGATACAGTTTCGGTTACAGACAGAAAAACACACAATCTCCATTATAATAAGATAACATTATTATTAAGTTATGATAGGAAAGATGTCATCTTGTTACGATTTTAGTGGCCATCCTTAAGGCTTCAAGCAAGAATGCTTTGCCAGCAGAGATCCTTTGTGTTAAACAGGGCGTGATCCTTGGTAAAGAATCCTTTGGTTGTTCCGTGGTACTCCTCAGTCTTGTAAGCCCTTCGTCAATGATTGCAAATGGACGTCGCTCAGTATCAGTGATTAAGTAGTCAACCAGCCACATATTCGGGCTGTTGATTGGCTGAGGTTTAAACCTCGCTTAGTCTATAAATTTAAGTGGTGTATTGTAGCACGGCTTATATACCACCAAATAATCCAACACATATTACTAAAACAAGGAATATATGGAATCGACGGGGGTGTAATATTTATAGTCATAGAAAATGGACACGATTCAATTCCTGACGAATTTGATTGCATTTCATATTAGCACTAATACCTTTAGGAAAGGTGTACATCTGACTATTCCGCTTCTAGCTATTGGTAAATAATATGGCAGATTGGACTCTTTAACTTTGTTATAGCAACCGGTTTGGAAGAAAACTCTGAATTCAAATTTGTTACCACATTTTAAAAAACTGACCTTGTGTCACATCCAGCTCCTCCGGAAGTATTAAAATGTTCGAAGGTGGAAAAAAACACTTGGCAAGATAATAATAATCCTGATCGTTATAATATATCAACGAATATACGCATCAAATATTAATTCTAAACTACTTCTATTTATCTATTTTTATACAATTAATAATATTTATCTTGAAGTTTAAGTTAATGACCAATGAATACAGCTTTAAGCGAGTTTCTGATATCAACAGACACATTAATTTGGTCAGCTTTCATTTTCATAAGGGCAGACAACCAAATGGACTGAGGCGCATATGACACTTTCCTCTTTTTCTTTTTCTTTTTCTTTTATGACATTTGAAAGAAACTTATGATAATTATTCATTGATCTATTGTCTATGACCAGACAAGTTCAGATCGTTTCAATGATGGAGACAATAAAAATTGTTTCCCTGGCTTCACTCGGTTGTTGCCGTCTGACCTCTGACACCAAGACCTGGAAATCCCGGTTTGGTATATTCTCAAAAGACAGACTTGCTAGATATGTCGAAGCGCATAAGTCTTCTCTGAAGGAAAAGTCATCAATTAGATTCTCGTGACGCGTTGACAGTTGATGACAGATTTAATACTATGTGGTCAGAGACGTCTCATTGCGCATAACATTTGTTATCAGAACAAGAAACAAGTCTAACCGACTGAAACACCGTCAATCATCGAGGCTTATTAAGAAGGGTCCGAAAGACAAAAGATTTTGAGACAGACAACTATTTCTTTTTTTTTTTTTAAAGATAAATAATTCTGCTGTGTCAGCAGGGTTTAGAATAAGTCGACTTTAGATGCGATGAAGAGCGAACAAGGACACTCGTTTTGTGGGGATAGAGTGCCTTGTGTATAAAAAGCAGTCAGTGTATTCTATGTTCTGCAAACAGGGGAAAAATAGTCACCTAATTTAGCATTGGCTGGAAAAGTGTGAAAACCTAGGATCTGTGTTGAATGGATAATACCTGTAATGAAGGAGTGACTTCACACTTCCCAAACCTCAAAAACAGGAGTCTCATTCCGAATAGATGCCAGCACATGTCAAAGTTTAACACAGTCAAATAAATCGCGTGGTTCCAGGTGCCCATTCCCCTAGGAAACACAAGGCTCTGCAACACAATAGTCTAACTCTTTCAACACAGTAGTCTAACGAGTTACAAACTCTTTCGAGACAACAATCGTCTAAGAAGTTACAAACTATTTTATGTCTATCAGAGAGAGAGAGGGGGAGAGAGAGGGGGGGGGAGAGAGAGTCCACAACTGACACGTCGTAACAACGCTCTAACCGATCCCCAATGCATTCCACTTTAATTTTAACAGAGTGTTCATATAATATTTCTATGTGTGTGTGAGTGACTGTGTGTGTGAGTGTGAGTGTGTGTGAGAGTGTGAGTGTGTGTGAGTTACAAACTCTTTTTATGTTTACCGGAGAGCGAATCCGCTATTGGCACGTGGTAACTACGTTCTACTCTATGCCACTAAACTCTCCTTTAATTCTAAAGAGTTTGAATATATTAGTTGTGTGTGTGTATGTGTGTAAGTATGTGTGTGTGCTTGTCTATATTCTAGGCTGGTCCTATTCTCTAACAGTAGTTTGTTCTAGAGTTCAGGTTCAGTATGAGAGCTCAATGCTTAATTTTTATAAACAGACCAAATTTATTTTAAAAAGAGTATACATATATTAGTTGTGTGTGTGTGTGTAATTGTGTGTGTGTGTGCTTGTCTATATTTTTGTGTATGTGTGTATGTATGTGTGTGTGTGTGAGAGAGAGAGAGAGAGAGAGAGAGAGAGAGAGAGAGCACTATGATATTGCTTTCTGGGTGAACGTTTTATTTGTCTTTTACCTCGTCACTTTTAATTGCCCCCTTTCTTTGAGTCTTTTCTCTGGACACTCACCATGAAAGACCACATAAAAAACAGCTCCCATGCTTTATCAATGTAATCGTCTCTTGCAATATTTTAAGTTAGGTATATTATTCGTATTTTCAACTCTCAACATCGTAACTGTGTGAATTCAAAACAAAAGAAGCGGCCTTATCAGTTTTCAGATAAGAAGACAGCAAACAAGATGTCGATACAGAACGGAGGGGAAAAGTGTTTTGATTTAAAATATATCGCCTCTTAAACTTGATGTCTCTTCTCGATAAATACTTGGCTAGAGATAGCCGGCTTCCTTACAAAGACCGTCATGTTTTGTCTATATAAGGAGATAAAGTTTTTTTATGGTCAAGCACCGGTGTTAAGGAATCCTGGCAACTTTCTATTGAGTCATTATCATCATGTCGCACTAGCAGCACGGATATCCATGACAATCTCTCGCCTGTCGTCCCTATCATTCATTGCCCCTGGGAAGTCCTCTGCGTAGCATTCAGTATCCGCGTAGTATTATTCTATGTACGTTTTTGCTGGCCGAGCTACTCTGGAGTGCCTTTGAGATGACTTCCACAGAAAAACGTCACTTATGAGTTCATCCATGCTTCTCCAGCTGTCCCCAGTGAGTTTTGTTCGCCTCACACGGATGGGGTTTTTTTGTGATATGGGGCAGGTGACCGTACAGCTGTTTTCTCGTCGAGTGTTGTTTCCACGTCTTGTTTAAGATTGCACACAGCATTGTTGTACAGCTCCCATCTAGCTTATTCTCCATGCGCTTCTTTAGGGTCCAAGTGGTGCAGCCGTACAGTAGTACTGATACAACTACGGTTTGGAAGAATTGGCGCTTTAACTTGTCAGTGAGATCGGAATCCCATATCACTGACAATTTGTTTAAATCAGCCCATGCCTTTCCTATGCGTCGCTTTCTGTTGATGAGATATTACTACCTAGGTACGTGAATTGTTTCACCGAGTTTAGGAGTTTGCCATCGAGTGTGGAGATGTCTCCTTCATTTGTATTTTTTCGCAAATTATGGCATCAACTCCACAAAAGAGAAGTATAATTATTAAGCGGTACCATAGCTATAATTAAGAAGGACAAATGAGAGATAATCTATTGATTGTCTATGTAAACGTTCTTAAAGCAGCGACTGAGCTACAAACAAAATAATAGTCCAACCAGTTTATCGTTTCTACTTTCCTTACCTTACAATTAGAACAAAGATTTTTTTTTTTTTTTTTTGCTTGTATTTTCTGAAATGCAGTAAACCCTATATATAAACTAGGAAAGCTACCCGGTGTTACACATGATTAAAAAAGTTAAAAAATAAATCGGATCATATGACCTTTAGGCACCCCTTTTTGATCTCGATTAAGAAAGGACATGTTTTTCATTACACCGTCAATATCTGGTTGTTTGTTAGGTGTTAGGGTTAGGGGTTAGGGTTAGTTTTATGATTTTTTTAAATCTAAATATCATCTGTTAAAACAAGCGGATATTAACGTGTAAATGAAAAACATTTTCTTTCTTAATCGAACTCAAAAAGGGGTGCCTAAAGTCATATGGTCCAATAAATCTATTTATATTCGCAAGGGCCGTTTAGCTCAGTCGGTAGAGTGTTCGGCTAGGAACCTTAAAGTTCCTAGTTCGATACCAGTCCTCGCCAACTTAGCGTATGAGTAGCACTGGGATGAGTTCTGTAAAGTGAGGAGCTGACGGTAGGTGTGGTGTTCTGCCTCAGACGCTAAAATAATCTCCTTGGTCTAGCGCTAGTGAAAAGGGATAGATTCCCTCGCTGTATGGTTGATACCGACATTAGCCGCTCCGACGACGACTTTTCTTTATATTCACATAAAGAGTAATAAAAGAAGTGTCTGTATATTTTTTGGAGGCGTATTGTGTAATGGTTATCATCATAGCGTCGGTAATTATCTTGGTAAAAGTATGCATTCAACTACCACAATGTGTAAATAGTAGGCCGACTGGTCTCTAAATATGGTTGGGCAACCAATCTAAGAGAAGAAAAATACTAAATTCAAACATATTAAACTCTGCAAATGAAATTGATGGTTTGTCACAACCTATTGCTCAGACGTGTTGGTATATATATATATATATATATATATATATATATATATATATAACAACCCCTCCGCATGAGCTGGATGCGACACAGGGTCAATTTATTAACCGGAGTTTATCAGGTTTGAATTCAGAGTTTCCTTCTCCTAGACCGGTTGCCCAGTCTGTCCTACTATTACCCATAGCTGGATGGAAAGTAGGATTCATACCTTTCCCAAGGTATTAGTCTTGAAGACACACTCTACTGTAAGAGACTTTAGTCTGTAGCTTTGAGAACCATTCGATTATAATCGTTTACTAACTCTTTTTAATCGGTTTAGGAAAAAATCCAGAAGTAAATAAGATTGCATACTTATTTGCTTGGTGGATTTAATGTAACTGCGATCACGCACAGGGCGGTCTTCCGATCTATAGCTCTGCTGATGAGCCTAATAGGCCGAAATGTACATACAGAGATTGATTTTTCTCGATTTGTTTAGCCATACATTTAAATAGGTATTCCCGCCTAATTCATTATTAATTAATTAATTTTCAAAATTAGTACGACTCCAATTAAGCACTTATTCTCCCAAAAATTGTCGGCAAAAAGCCATTCCAAACAAACAGTGTTTACAATATATATATATATATATATATATATATATATATATATATATATATATATACTTTGTTTGGCTACCAAGTTTCTTGGTACAAGGTTATTCTAGTCTGGTCCTATTCTCTAACAGTAGTTTGTTGTAGAGTTCAGGTTCCGTATGACAGCTCAATGCTTAATTTTTATAAACAGAGCAAATTTATTTGTGAATAAAAAAGGACTTAAATACCATGAGTATCGTGATTATGGACCATTTCCACTAGTGGGTATCTGAGGCTCACCGAGTTTCGTCAGACCACGTTTTTATTTTATTCAGACTCTCTGGTCAATTGCATATGTACTATTTCGAGTAAATGAAATACTAAGGAACAGGATCACTAACATAGCAGTCCTAGAGAGAGCTCAAATCCCCAGCTTGTACTCTCTACTGAGACAACATCGTCTCCGATGGTTGGTTCATGTACGTCGGATGGATGATGGACGAATCCCGGAAGACATCCTCTATGAAGAGCTTACGTCTGGTAAAAGACAGATTGGTCGCCCCCAGCTGCGATTCAAGGATGTCTGCAAAAATGATCTCAGGTGCTTTGGCATTGTCCTTTCCAGCTGGGAAAATGTGGCTCAAGACCGCCCTCGGTGGCGGCAGAATTTCCGTAAAGGACTGTTCATGTCAGAAGTCACCCTGATACAACATCATGAAGCTAAGAGGTCTAGAAGAAAGCAGCGGCAACAAAGCATCGGAACATCATCATCTACAGGGACAGCCTTTAAATGCAAAATCTGTGGTCGAAAATGTTTTTCAAACATAGAACTTCACAGTCACAGGAGGCGCTGTAACTTCAGGGGCGCACAAAAACTTTATCATAGTCTTTCAAAACTGAAATTCCCATGAATTTTGTGTAAATAAAATGCTTAGCTATACGGAATATTTAATACAAAAGGGAACACGAGTTAATTTTCTCTGTGAATAATAAAAGTCGATGTTCATAATCGTGATGACGTAATAAGTTATTACGTCATCAGGATCACTTTTGCTACGAACACGAATGAACGACTGATTAGCTGATTATTTAATGGAAAACTGGTTAGCATTGCAAGATGGAGATTGCCAGACCAATTCTTGTTATCTGCACTATGATAAATGGCAAATGACAGTCAAATGCAGAAAAGGAAATTAGGTTCGCTTACGGCTAATCCATCCATCGCTGTTACCCCATTTACCAGAAAGATGTCCCTAATTCATCTACATTAAACAGCGCACTTGAATAGACAGTAATAGTTGAAGCACTCGCAAACACTTAGATGATAGTCTCCGATGAGGCGAACAGGCGGATATCAGAAACACATTTCTACTTATTTAATTTTCTAAACGCTATCTACTTCATAATTATCTAGAAGTGCACTTAGCATAAAGGTTATGGTCGAAGGAAATAGATTCAGCGAACCGAGTTCAAATCCTGGATGGGACTGTTCTGTGTTTCACAGTATATTAATGCACGGCAAGACGAACATACAGGTGTCCTTAGTATGACATCTAATTTTGGAGCTCTAGGGAACGTGGAGTAAACAAAGAACAGAGAAAGAGAGAAAGCAGGGTCCGAAAGATATAAGACAAAGAAATAAAGAGAGAAAGAAATAAACAAAGAAAGAAGGAAAGAAAGAAATAAAAGAGAAAGAACTGAGAAAGAAAGAAAAAAAATAGAAATAAAGAAAAAAAAAAAAGAAATAGTAGAGAAAGAACTGAGAAAGAAAGAAAATATAGACAGAAAGAAAAAGAAAAAGAAAGAAAGAGAAAAGAAAGAAAGAAAAGAGAAAGAACTGAGAAAGAAAAAAGAAAGAAAGAAAAAAGAAAGAAAGAAAAAGAAAGAAAGAGAGAAAGAAAAGAAAAGAGAAAGAGATGAGAAATAAAGAAAAAAAGAAAGAAAAGAAAGAAAAAAAAGAAAAAAAGAGAAAGAGAAGAAATAAAGAAAAAGAAGAAAGAAAGAAAGAAAAAAGAAAGAAGAAAAGAAAGAAAGAAAAGAGAAAGAGATGAGAAATAAAGAAAAATAGAAAGAAAGAAAGAAAGAAAAAAGAAGAAAGAAAAGAGAAAGAAAACAAAAAATGAAAGAAAAATAAAACAAAGAAAGAGAAAGGAATTTGCCAAACAAACAATCTTTAATATTTGACTATTTATAATCATCATCGCTATCATCATCATCGTCATCATCAGAATATGACTTTGTACGTCGAATAGTAATTACTAGTATATACTCCCGCAGGGAAAACCAATGGAATTAGTACACTTAGATATCTACATTTTTGTTGATTTTCATTTAGCAGTAAATAAATTTAATAACAGAAAGAATGAAAGCCATTCTTTTATTCAATAAACGATATTCTGAAATAAAACCATGGAACTTGCACTCTTACATGTTCACCTTATAGATATCGTTTCTTTTTAGCAGTAAATAAACTAATAACAGAAAGGATGCAAACCATTCTTTTATTAATAAATGAACATTTTGACTTTTTAAAATAACACCGTGGAATTTGAACACTTAGATGTTAACCTTATAGGTCGTTTTTTTTTCATTTAGCAGGAAATAAACAAATAACAGACAAGATGCAAACCATTCTTTTATTCAATAACCGCGCATTCTGAATTTATAAAGTACGAACGTGCATGTGTATATTGAAAATCTTAAATAACCTTTCTTATTCAATCGAGAGAGAATTGGTTTGTGAATGGATGAGGAAGTCGTTTTTCAGCAAGATCATTCATCTTGTCACTGAGCAAAGACGATTAAAGCTGATCTTCACGAAAGCCATATATAATCAATGACCTTGACATTGGATCAATGACCTTAACCGTCAGGATCTACATCCAATTGAAAATGATCCACAAGAAGGTACCATCCATCAAAGAAGATAGATTAACTGCCATTCGGTAAAGTTAGAACACTTTAATAAAGAATATTGCATTATTTGGATTATTCGGACTATTCCCTTCATATTTATTGTTATCTAAAGAACTTTTTGACCGATGTGCACTCCAGCCTTCTTCAGGCATTTCTTGTCGTAAAGCATATCGACCGGAATGTTGTGTAGATAACAATAAAGATGAGGGCTATAGTCCGAATAATCCAAATAATATAAATTATCAAGCATCATTCAGAGAAAGGGAATATTGCTTTAAATTACTGAAATCCAGGCCTGTAAAAATTAAGTATTTATTAGATGTCACCTGCATTAAAATTAATAAAGACATCTGTTGAGATCATTTCAGAATACAATTCTCCTCTTATATGAACTCTGATTACAACTTTTTGAATCCAGTTTAATGGTCATTTCTTTCTTTTATTTTTCAATTCAAGAAATTAAACAGAATGATAAACACATGTTGTACGTCTATCATTTAATTTGATCTGTGTCATGTTTTATTTCTTTGCTAAATATATACCAACATTTTGTATTTAAAGATCTAGAGAAACAAACTACACTTCGATATAGATTAAAAAAATATGAATTATGGAAAATAATTTTTCACCACTATTTACGGTTACAAAAACCATAATATTATTTTAATGGTTCATAAGAAGGGCCCTTTCATCAAAGAAGATATTTTAATTGCCATTCAGGTAATTTGGAACCACATTGATACAGAATATTGGTTTAGAATTTAAACCAATAATCTTTATCAATGTGGTTGGCATCGTTTCAAAATTTAAACACCACTGCTCCTACATCAGAATTCATTGCTGCATGCATTGCCCATCTTGAAGGTCTTCATGTAGACTTTGAGAGGAGATACAGTGATCTATTAAAGATGGATTATCAACTTTGGTTTGTGGACCTAGCAAATTTTGAGCCAGGAGATGAAAATTTTGAGTTGGCTGAAATGTTGTTGGACTTGAAAGAGAATTTGAAACTGAGAAGAAGAGTTGACAAAGAAGGTGTATTTGCCTACATATCGATAAAGGACTCACACCCAAATATTTTTCAACATGTAGAAGCAACATCATTTCTTTCCCTACTACATGGATGGTGGAATCTGGATTTTCGGCTGTTGTGGATGTTTTCAGTGGGAAAAGAAATAAATTAGATCTCAACAGCAGAGGAACTATCAGACTAAGACTGAATAACTCCATGAAAATCAATTATGATATCTTGTGTCAGAAACACCAAGATCAAGGTAGTCACTAGCTGAATGGACTGAAATAAATTTGATAAGGTTAAATAGACTATTTTGTCTTTTCATTAAGTATTTTAGTGTGAAAATGGAACAGCTTAAAAGTAAAAGTAGGTCCATGGGAATTTTTTGAATAAAAAATGGTCCATACGCCGAAATAGCTTGAGAAGCATTGGTTTAAATGACTCAAATCCATGCCTATAAAAGTTAAGGCAACCATGAAACATTGAGGAACAACAACTAAATACGAATCCTTTCTTCTTTTTTTTTAAGTTTTTCGTCAATATTAGACTATGCTACAATATTTTCCTTAATTTAAATCAGTGCTTCTCAATCTTTTTCAGCTTATGGACCATTTTTATTCAAAAAGTTCCAATGGACCAATCCTACTTTTCTTGAATGTTGCTGCGAGCGGATAGCACACGTGTTAAAGTAAGACAAGACAATTCATTTTCCGCCGATCATCGACGTGCGCTTAAATAGAGATTTTCAACTGGGGAGGGTCATTATAAGAAGCGCTAAATTAGTTAAATTTTTGTGAAATGGCTAAAATATTTTTGTGGCTTCGAACTCTCTGTGGACCACTAGAAATGTTCTGTGGACCACAGATGGTTCAGATGGACCACCTTGAGAATCACTGATTTAAATGATATAATATAATTTGTTTAAGGAACATTTTTATGAACCTTTATAATGTTAAGTTATTAAAGAAAGAAAAAACACCTGCCAAAGCCGAATCACTGGTGCATAGTCTAAAGAAGACAGCAAAAGGCATCGAACTCTATGCGAACTCAGATAAAACAGAAGATGTCATGTGTT